>CM052241.1:1283060-1344097 GCA_028455795.1 Lasioglossum marginatum
ATTGATAGATTGCTTGGATGACGATAGACTCCTAGCAGCAGGACCTTTGTAAGAATTGTTGCAAAAATGACAACGGTGGTTTCGACAAATAACAATTGTTGTATCTTGTAGATTACTCCAGAATTGCCCGAATAACTATATCTTAACGAAAGCAGCCGCAGAGAATGTTGTTCTGAAATACGCAGATGATTTTCCAGTAGGGATTGTTCGACCTTCTATTGTTATATCAACGGCTGAGGAACCTGTCACATCATGGATAAACAACTACTATGGTGCTACCGGCGTTGCTATGGCATCTTGTCTTGGACTGATGCATACGCTTCACTGCGTACCCGAATATAAAGCAGAAATCGTACCTGCCGATTATGTTACAGCAAACATTGTTGCTGCTGCTTGGGACATTTGGAATAGGTAAAAATTGTAGACGTATATTCATTTTCTGTTTTATGCATTTGTGATTCTATGCATTTATGACAAAAATGTGCAGGTTCAATTTAAAACAATAGGAACATTAGAAGAATTTAAAGCCATTCTTATATTATTATCAATCTATTGAACATATTAAAGAAGAAAATAAATTTCTATTTCCCTCCTAAAGACCCGCTGTCTACTAATTTCTATTTAGCTTCAAGATGCCGCGTATCTTATACAGTGCAAATGGAATATTTTAAATTTTCATTACAGGCAGAGATAAAAAGCTAGAAATTGTGATTTTTAAATTTTCATTACAAATTGTGATTTTCGATTAATCTTTTTCATACATTACCTAGTAAACGGTTCGGTCTGATTTTAAAACTGTTATTAGTTGTTAAAACGTGTACGCTTAATTTTATCGCCGACCGATATAGTTCCGATCTAAACTATTCAATGGTTTTTCAGATTTCTGCCGATTTTATTGTCTTAATTTTCTTTATTTTGTAAGACTGATCAGTGTCATTGCACCTTTCCGTTTCCCTAGCTTCGCTTGCCCAAAATTAACTGAAGGAACTGATTGTAAATGATTTTGTAGAAAAGTCGCAGCGAAATTGGAGCAAAAGCCAAGTATACCGGACGAAGAAAGGATACCTGTTTACAATTCAGTGACTTCACCTCAAAATCCAGTCGATTGGCAGACGTATATGAAATACACTAGCCTATATGGCTTACCAATCCCCACTGTTCATCAAGTTTGGTACTACATGTTATTGCTGAATAGATACTTCATTGTCCATCAAATATGCGCCTTTTTCTTGCACACAATACCGGCGTATATTGTGGACACAATTGCACGTCTTGTGGGTCAGAAACCAATGTACGTTCGATATTATATGTACAACAGTACACGAAATGAACGAATCGTTATTTTCATTAAAAGAAAATATTATATTCTTCAGGTTAGTAGATGCGTACAAGAAAATAAATAAATTTAGTTCCGTAATAGCTTATTTCACGACGCAAGAATGGGACTTCCGGAACGAAAACGTTCGAAAAATGTGGTCGAAACTAAACTCTGCCGATCGGAAACTTTTCAACTTCAACATAGAGAACATAAATTGGGAATGCTATTTGTACAACAACATTAGAGGCATACGAGTATACTTGCTCAATGATCCATTAGATCAACAATCCCTGGAGAAAGGACGTGCTAAATATGCCAAGTAATATTTAATGTTATAGTACTACAATTTCTATGATTAACAATGCATTCGATTTTATTATATTGTACATAATATTTTTGCATTTCAGGCTACGTATCGCGCATTACACGTTATTGACATTATTTGCGTTGTTACTTCTGTGGATGGCCGTATGTTTTATATTATTTCTTTGGTCCTTCTGTCCCTTGTCACTTTAGAGTTTAATGCTGTAGGTTTTATAATTATTTATTCTAGATTAATTAGTGTCATTACACGGAACAGTATTGTGAAATGCATGATATTAAAGATATTTAATACCTAGCCTTAATCTCTGTGTTGTTATGTATAGGATGATCTTGTGTTAGATATTGTTTTGTATGAAACTATTTACTGTTTTCCATATTCATTAAAATAAAATATTATAAACAAATCTAGTTGTATTTTAATATTTTCATAATATATACGAATCCAGAAGAACATCAATTACTCCCCTCCAGATAGAAATTGGAATGGAACGCTTTGTCATTTTAATAACTAAGCGATCTGCTAAACTAATTGTAAGCTAAAAGTTTCCAATCTATCCCAATAATCAATTTTTGTTTCATAATCTTGAAACATTTTGCTGTATAACAATATGAAGTTATTAATATTCCTGAAGTGATCAAGTGCAAAATAAATTATGTTTTACAGTTAAACAAATGCTAGTAATGTTTACTTATCGATGTAATTGTATTTAGAAAGGAACGAAACCGAACTTCCACTTTTTAGAAAATTAATTAATAACTTTCACGTCAGAAACAATTGTGATCAGTTGCAAAATATTCACGGAAGGATCGAGAATGATTTTAAACCTGATCGTTGGTCGTCTTTCTTCTCCTGATAAACGAATTTAAATATCCTCGAGGAAAAACGAGCACGAGATAACCAATTTATGCATCCGCCTCCGATTCCCTTTTTTCGTCCATTGTTCCGCACCGATATTCAAAACTATCGAAAAACGGGGAGCATCGCCTCTTTACCTGTTCACTTCAGGATACCACGACGATTCCTTTTCCTTCCCATTTTTGGGAAAGGTTTAGAAAGTACAAGTAGTAGTAGTTGTACAATTTTGAAGTCGACTTTTCTCCGGCTTTTCAAGCCATATAGTCCGCTGTGCGGTGTCTAGAAAAACAGACAGTCGGGTTCCATAAAATATTGGATCGTGAAAATGATTTCGTGTAAGGTAACCGGGCCCCCCTGGCTATCGAAATTGAAATCGTATGATTTCCTCGATCGCCCTGGGTAGAACCGGCCGACATACGATATCGTACCATTAGGTCGGTGCACCCACGTCCCAAGCTCATTGTCGTTTCGCACATCATTCACGGATTTGAGGGTGCAGGTACGTGGGGAGACACTCGGTTGAATGCGATCGAGCCGAGCCAGAAGAGAAGTCCCATTATTGTGGCGAATGCCAGCCAAAGTGGCCGATGGATTCGAATAGTAAGCTCCGCGATCTTGATCGAAGGTACGCGTCAGGTGGACCAAAACTCTCGGCTGGACAGAGAAAAAAAGTCCACGGAAAGAGAGAAAGAGATGAAATCCGGATCGAGACGTGGGGCGTGAACAGGCGTATCGCTTTTCCTATGATTTTCAATAATTCCGAAAGGTTTCCGCCGCATCCACCGAAGCCGGAGGGGGGAGATGCATTTGTTGTGCACCGGGAATGCTGCTCTGCGCGGCGTACGCTATTCGAGAGCCGAGTCTGTTCGAACCGGGAAAGAACCACGCTCGCTCATTGGACACGATTATTATGAATTTCCTGTTCCGACGTCGCTCACCTTTTTCGAGAAACTAACGCTATTCGCCATGTGGCAAACTGTTCGCTCCGATCTTAGATCATATACACATGTATACTTATAGACCCGGCATAGCTATAGGAGATGCATAGCACGCAGTGTTCCAAGATAACGGAGCATCTGGTGCTTACAAGTCACGACGCAAAATAATTCAAAATGGTGGATAGCGATATAAAAGCGAGGTATACAAGTCCACTTATGCATTATTCTTTATTTATTATTCAGTATTCTCATGGAGGCTTCTCACGGTCATTGCGTCAATGACCCGCAACTTTGTCGTCATCCATAGAAATGTAGATGATGAGATTATTGCATCAATCGCGAATCAAATAAACAGGTGGTCAACAAAATTCAGTATGCAACTGTGTCGAATCCACCGGTTTCTTTACGTCACCTAACCGGATACAGTATCTATTTATACCACGATTTTATTACCAAATTATAACCCCTTGACATATGATCTTTGTTCGCGACTACAAGGACTGGAACTTTCCAATCCTCAATAATTTCCTATTAAACAAATAAAAATTATATTTGTTGCATCAGGTGGTTATATGTATGTTTATTAGGTTGAAAATAATGGAACAGTATTTTTAAATTCTTGTAATGTTTTCACTGTTCTGAATTAAACCTACTCCGCTGTCTATTAATTATGCTACCAACCTTGAAAATTTCATATAGGATTTTGTCATTATTCGAAGAGAGAAACATTAGCGAATTAATTTCAATAGCGAATCAATTTTAAGTGACGTCTCAGAGTCACCATTCGAGTGCTAAGAGTCTCTTCACAGAAGGTAAGGAATTATTTCACGAAGGTCGGCTGTGTTATGAATCCCTGAATTGGCGTGTTATAGCGGAATATTTGGCGCAATTGGGGCATCACAGTTTCGCCCGTCCGCAGCGGCGCATAATAAAGGGACGAATTCTTTTTTTTCGCTTACTCGCTATCGAAAGTTGCGGTATCAACAATCTCGAGCAGAACCGCGAGCTTCCCCAATTCTCTTCGCTCTTGGCAAGGTTCCACACTCACACGTGCGCGCGCGCTCCACCAACCCACCCCGGTAATATGCAAATGAACATAATCTCTAAAAGGTCGACCGTCGAGACGGTGGAATGTCTTCTTTTTTTCTCTTCTTCTTTTTTCATGACGTGCACCGGGCTCGATGCATCCAACCACGTGAAACCCGCCGAAAGTGCTGACCAGTGTTCTTAACTCGTAACTGGCAACATGAATTTTTTAAGCGAATCATGAATTTGTTACGCAAATCGAGAATCCGTCGGACGAACCGCGAACACGGTCGACGGACCATGAATGCATTACGCGAACACGGAAATTATTAAACGAATCGCGAATTGTTTGAGCAAATTTCCCTGATTTTCCCGAAGAATTTCCGGAACGGAATCTCTCGGCGGGATTTTGGATGCAGTGGAAAGTATCAAAATTGTTGAAAATTTCAAAAATTGAAGATGTCAATATAGGATTTCTCCTGTATTAAAATCATTAAGGGAAGAAATAACGTTCCATTTAGTTTCTATTTCTTGCAATCGATGCAAACAATTTTTATTTTGTGTAAAGATCCGCTGTCTATTCATGAATAATTGCAAATTTTCTCGAATCAACTTTTTCATGACTGATACATACGAATCGTTATACGAAATTGTAGTCTGACAAGCTGAAGCAGATTGGAATCTAATGAAATTTTCATTTGGATACAAACTTACTTTAGCTGACTTAGTTGTCTAATATTATCTTTTCTTCGTTTCGTTAAACTTCACCTCAACAACCTAGAAATTTTTAATTTTTTTAAATATAATCCTATAGATTTTGACGAGAAAATGCAAAAAATCTAACTTTTAATCTTAGAAATCCACTGGTTGAAAAGTTATGCGTGTTTAAAGTTCAAGGATTTTCACCGTGATTTTCGTGATCGCTTCTGATTGGCGCAGAGCATAACCTGAACAGTACCTGTGTGTTTTATGTTAGCAACATCAAAACAAAATTTCGAATTACATATTTATCAAATTTATTAGATTCGTAAGACGTTTCTCAAACTATCATTTGCGTTTGTGATAATAATTAAGTAATACATTGGTATTTGTAAAATTTAAAAGGTAATCATAAAAGAAATTGTCTGCACTTTTATATTATTTAAATACATAATACGATTTCGAAATCGAGAGGAAGAATTAATATTTTTCTTTCTTAAATACTGAAATAAAGGTACGGAGAAGAAAATTGAATATTTTTTATTTTTATCATTCAATGAACTAAATTTACATTATATACAGAAAATGTAAGGTAATTTTAAATTTACGTTATATACAAAAAATGTAAGGTAATTTTAAATTTACGTTATATACAGAAAATGCAAGATAATTTTAAATTTACGTTATATACAGAAAATGTAAGGTAATTTTAAATACAGATATTTTTATGCAAGCTGATTGATGTATTTAAAAAAAGAGCTAATTCAATCGAGATGAAGAATTAGGATATGACAGTAAGTAAATTCATTCTAGTTTAAAAAATCACGATCCCTGCATGGATGAAGTTAAAATCACGACCGTGATCGTGATTCTGCGATCACTATGATAAATAATAGTAGTTAGTTAAATAATAGACATCGGATTTTATGCATTCGTGACAAAAATTAATAGGTGTAATTTAAGACAGTAAAAATATTAGAAGAATTTAAAAATGCTATCATAATATTTTCAACCTATTAAACATATTAAGATACAAAATAAATTTCCATTTCACTCGAGTTTGTTGCAATTCAGGTACAAAGTTTTTATTTTGCAGAAAGATCCGCTGTCTAGTGATAGATCACGGCTAGTGATTATTACTAGAATAATATATGATAGCGATAAGAAAAAATAAGAAAAATATATGACAATTGTTAAAAGGCCAATAAGATCATTAGAAAAACCTTTGTGCTCGCCATTTACTTCTGCCACTCTCAAAAAATTCACATCAGCATGTGATGTCGATAGATGATGTCTGAGTACATACCAATATGGTCGTCGTGAAAAACGCTTAAAACCGTTCAGCTTTAAACACGCATAACTTTCGAACCAGTGAATTCCTAATGTTAAAGCTTGGATTTTTGGTATTTTCTCGTCCAAATCTACGGGATTGTATAAACAAAGTCCAATCCTTTTGGTCCCGTAAGGTGAAGTTTAGCCACATGAAAAAACAAATTTCCGTGAGATAAATTATCTCGAGGAGAATGTAACCCTCCTAACAGCCTCTCACAATTCGAGGAAAAATAACTCTTAAGATAATTTTCAATCTACTTTTCGATTCGGTCTCCTTCCGTCCAACTAACTGGGCAGTTATGCATTTAAACTATCGCCATTTACTTCTATTATATTAGTTTTAGGACGCTTGTGATCCTATCGATATTTTCGCACGGTACGCCAAAACGTGCTTGTAAAGTTGCGCTGGTATCTCGATAATAAAATCGTTAACATTATTGGGTCGTAACATGTAAACTTACAATTTCTCACTGAATTATTATCGGCATTCCGTATGAAATAGTTCTAACGCTCTTATGAAAGACATGGCTAAACACTACTATAGGCTCTATGAATAGAAAAATAGTGTTCTTCGTGACTCTTTAAAAGGAAAAGGAAACGTTTCTTTGTCGAAGGCCTTTAATTGTTCAGTTCCTTTTCGATCAAATGAGAACCGTAAGGGTAGATGCGATGCGCGTGAACAACGTTAAATTATTTATAAACCTAGAAATTAAAAGAGGACGTTAACCCCTTGCCCTATAATTTATTTTACGGTTTCAATGATTAGAACTTTTTCATAGTTCGTAATCTCCTAAAAAACGAGAAAATTTATGTTCTCTAATAACTATACATTAACAAAACCAAGATAGAATTTCATCTCGGTTTAAAGGAAATTGATAACTACACTGTGCGGATCTTTATGCGAAATATAAATGAATAAAGATAGAAATGTTATTCTTTCTTTCGTGATCTTAAACAGTCGAGATAAATTCATTGATATTTTAAAATTCTGTCGATATGCCCACTACTTTAAATTGCACTTATTCATTTTGGTCCTAAATGCATAAAATCCGCAGTCTGACACGATATTATAGGACAAGGGGTTAATCAAACGTTTCACATGTTACCATCCAATAAAATCAAATTGACTAATTTCTAAACGCTACGTGGTACAAACGTTTCTTGCGATTTCAATAGGAAATATTCTTCTTTGAGCAGTCACGTACTCAATCGAAAAGAACGCTGCACTAGTTTGTCGCTTAAAAGTAAAGTTTCAGCCTTTCAAGAATTAATCGTTTCCGAACTAATAGGCCAGAGTCGATAGTGTACATCTAATCAAGAGAAACTATTCGTGATATTGTAGGCCGAGGACGAGTTCCAGAGAACTACTTTCTTGATTAAGAAGAATGACCCGCGAGCGCGAGGCCGACAGGCTCGTTGCGGGCCTCCGTTTCCAATCGAGGGAAACTATTTACGAATTTCTGGATATTCATGCAAACTCCCATTCGTACATAGTATTTCCCACTAATCGCGAGGAAACGATCTTACTAAATGAAAATGCAGGAAAGATAACCGGTTTGTCGGGACACAAATCAAATGTTAACTAGAGCTTCAAAATATAATAGGCTGTGAAGTTTAAACTTTAGCTTTTTTACCTTTGTCCATCGCTTCTCGCTGACTTCGGTCAATGATTATTAGATTGCGGATTTTTATGCATTTATCAAGAAATTAATTGCATGAAATGTGAAACGGTGAAAGAAATGAAAAATCCAAGAAAATTGTTATGTTGTTT
Source organism: Lasioglossum marginatum (assembly GCA_028455795.1). Taxonomy (NCBI): domain Eukaryota; kingdom Metazoa; phylum Arthropoda; class Insecta; order Hymenoptera; family Halictidae; genus Lasioglossum; species Lasioglossum marginatum. Next base: position 1,291,325 of record CM052241.1, read on the forward strand.
TCAACATGAGGGGTGAAACGAATTTTTATTTAACTATTGTTTCCCAGAATTGATGCAGAATATTCTGATTTTGCATACAGATCATATTAGACGTAATTTAAAACAGTAAAAACATTAGAAGAATTTAAAAATGCTATTATATTATTCTCAACGTATAAAACATATTAAGAAAGAGAATCAATGTCTATTTCACCCCAGATTGTTGCAATTCAGGTAGAAAATTTTTATTTTGCATAAACATCCGCTCTCTAATGATTTATACATCGCTGTGATCACAGTTGTGCCGAATCACAATTCAGTAATTCAATTGCATTGCATTCAATTACATTGCATTAAATTAAAAAATAAAAAGAAGTAGAATCAATCACAACTTATTCTAAGTTACTCACAAATTTATATCACCAAAACCCAAATAAACTTCCCTTTTTTTCAATGTAATCCTGTACCATTGTATATCAATTAAATTGTGATTCATAATTGGGAACCATAATGTGAGAAGTAACCAAATTAAAAAATAAGATTTCACACGCAACAAAATTAAAATAAACAATATAATAAATAAATAATAAAATCATCACAAGTAATAAATAAAGTATTATTAACAAATTTATAACACCAAAACCCAAATAAACTTCTGTTTTTTCAATGTTATCCCATACCATTGTATTTCAATTACATCATATTTCAAATATACTGTAATTAGCAATTAAGTTAGTCTGAAAGATAGAATAATGTACTTAGAACGCAATCGAGTTATCATAAAATGGAGGTATAATGCAATTGGATTGGTATAATTGGATTAGCACTGTGGTTATGATGGGAGTTTACTCTTTCTTCGCGATACATGGCGCGGCTGTGCCCCACGTAAACGTCAACACAGCAACAACAGCACTCAATTACTGTGCGACATCCGGCTGCTTCGAGACATCAATCGTAATTGCTGTTCGGACGTTCTTGTGGCCGCATTGATTCGTGCGCCCGGCAACATGCCCGTCGTCGACGACCATCAACGGTTAACATGCGGAGACTTCGTACACTATGCAAGCAGAGTTGGGCGTTAATCGATTCAAATTCCTAGTTGAGTAAGAAAGTTAATCAGTACGCTGCGGATGTAATTTTTAATTTTTGTAGACGAATTTTATGAAAGTGGAACAAAATAGATCGGAAATAAATAAAAATTCTACTAAATTCTGTCGAATTTTATATTCTACATTTTTTTTTAAATTTTCAGAAGCCATAAATGCATAAAGATCCGCAGTCTATTAATCGATCTACCAAGCAGAAATAGGCATTATTGGGCGAAACAAATATTTCAAATACTATTTAATATTTTAGATTTTATTATGAGGAAATAGTATTTTAAATAAGAAATACAATTTCGAAAATAAAATATTTCTATTTGAACAATCTGAACCTCAAGATAAAATATTTCTATTTCAACAATTTGATCCACAAAATAAAATATTTCTATTTTAACAATCCGAAACATGAAATAAAATATTTACTTTTTGCATTATCTTTTTGCATTACAGTATCTTATCGTTAAGAAACGATTTACTCTCATCAATGTATTGAATTCGAACCATTATTTTCAGCAATAATATTTAAAATTTAAATTGAAAATAAAGACAAAATACAAATATTTTAAATATTCTTCAAATAAAATACTATTTTCAAAAATTACTGCCTCAAATAAATTATTTTATTTTCAAAAATTACTGCATCAAATAAAATATTTTATTTTTCAAAGTTGTACACATACTCTGTTTTATGCTGTTTTAAATTACACCAACTCATTTTTGCCATAAATGCATATAATCTGCTATCTATAAATCAGGCTTGGGCAATTTGCGGCTCGCGACAGCGGGGAAGAAGTTGCCTGTTGTAAATCAATCATCTGATTGGCTGTTCAAATTGGACGAATTTAATCGTTATATTGCAATGAACGATCGAAATAGGAATTTCATTATTAGTTGCGACTACTGATTGAAGTAGGAATTCAATCGTTAATTACATTTTTGCCCAACACTGCGTGCAAGATACATTGTAAAATGACGCTCGATGAGAACATTCGTTTTCTGTTTTCACGTCCCCGTGGCGTTCCGCGGTAATCGGTTTGATACTTGCAACGGAAATCATGTTGACGAACTTCGATATATCTTCTTTCAGGTTTCTCCTATTTTTTTACCTCTGAATGCTTTGCCAGCGCTTCTTGAGATTATTGTTAAAATGTTATTTAGTGCCATGCGGTAAACAAGTTGACAGATGTTCTCCATCTCGTTTATCTCTAATTTGTTCAAAAATGTAGTTTTCATTCTTTCGCACTTTATAGTATTAATCGTGACGTTTTCTTATATTTTTACATTTCGAAATAATGTTATTGTAGGCTGCTCTTTTCCTTGTGTAACCAGAAATTGTTGCATTTCTCCTATAAATTTTTACCTTTTTCCTATGTAAACCAGTAGATTTGGACGAGAAGATGTGAGAAATCCATGTTTCGATCCTGCAGAATCAATCGTTCACAAGTTATAAATGTTTAAAGTTGAGCAATTTCCAGTGTTTTTGTTAGCGCCGCCATGGCAACACAAATACTGGAAATTGGTCAACTTTAAACATTTGTAACTTGTGAACCATTGATCCTGCAGGATCGAAACTTGGATTTCTCACATCTTCTCGTACAAATCCACTGGATAACATGAGAAAAAGTTAAAAATTTATAGGAGAAACGCAAAAATTTCTGGTTACGCAAAGAAAAGATTTGTTGTTAATATCCTAATGTTGTTAGCATCCTGATCTGAACTGGTATAATCAAATCGCAGGAATTTGCTTTTCCTCCGTTTTAACAGCAAACACAACACAATAATAAACAGTTAGGCCAAAGAGAGAACACAAATCGATGAATGAAGTTTCGCATTCTTCATTGATATGCTATATCGTCGGCCTCATATGAAAATTGTCTAAGTCCAAAAAAGTAAATTTTAGAGGAGGCCAGAAAAACGATTTAAAGCAAAACTATTTTGCTTTGCACGGAGATTTTTTTCAAACTATGTACCCATGCTACCTAACAACTTATCGCTGAATGATTACCCTCAAACCTTAGATATAGCCTAACAAGGCGAAGCTAAAAACCCAATTTTTATATGAGGCCAACGATATGTGAATCTACTGAGATGGAACTGATGAGAACCGCAATTATTTTGCCACCAACCTAATGGGATTTATCGTAGACCGCGTGTTAGGACACCTGCCAATCATTTACTCGTATTTCGCTAGCGAGGAGCTATATTCTTGGGACTTGTCAACATACTTTCCGCGGCGAGCGTACGTCCACGTACCTCGTGAATAATTTCGGCGGGATACGTGCGCATATTTCTGGACAGTTACCTTTTCCGGGGAGAAAGGCGATGACAGATGATGAGCGACAGCGAATGTTGGTCAAGAAACGTATCTCGCGTTTAGAATGACACAAATGAATTATTGAGACTGGTCACCACCTGGGGATAAGCTAAAATGGCAACTATCAGAAAACTTTGACGTGGCGATGCAATTTCGCGTGGAAGGTCGGCGAAAGGAGGTCATCGGCAGCCTGTAATATTTCCTGCGCAAGCTTTCGCAATTTGAGACGCGTAAGGGATGAAAGTTGTGGCAACTTATTTACTTCGGGGATTCAACTTCGAACGATGTTGAGAGATTAGCTTATCTATCGAGGTTACCGCGAACGCGGACTGAATCGTCTAAACCGCGAGCGCAATTGAAAAGTGTAGTTGATTCAAGAGAAATTAGGTGCGCCGACTTGCTTGAAGCTTAAGCGGTCAGATCTTCGAGACTTGCAGGCCTCCCTAACCGCAGCTGCTACCACGAACCTCTTCAATAAGTATTCAGTCGATCGTCTTCTTTCATCGCCGTTCCGAAAATACAATTTCAAGCCATCTCGTAAAGCTTTTAGGCCCTCGAAAACGCAATTGCTATCGCGTGTACGAAGCAACGGCGGAACGTCTCTTTGGACAGAGATTGCTTCAGAAATTACCATCGACGCCCTTCAATGACTATTCACCCAGGCTTTCGGAACAATTTCAACCGACGTTTTAAAACTTGAGAACTTTCAGGCTAAGCACAATCGCCAGCGCAAACAAAGGGAAATCATCTTCGGACAAAAGTCTCTTCAGAAAATGGTCGTCGACGTTCTTCGGTAATTATTCACGAGCTGTCTTCACTCGTCCCGACTCCCGAACCAATTACAAGCGATTTAAGTTCCCGCTCGAGCCAATGCTCGGCCCGAAGGAGGTAGTGAAGGAGGAACAAATAATGTCAGCCGCAAATCAGATTCAGCTAAAGCACACCCGTGGCGCGCAACATCTTGCGGTCACGCAATGAATCAATAGGGAAGGTTGCCCCGACGGGACCGCAGTTTGCAAACTTACGTTCCCTTCCGATGATCTTCTCGTGTTCACGCGGAGGAACTTTTTTGAACTCGACGGATCGTTCCTTTTCGTTTTTCTCTCTGATGTTTCTTCCTGTATCCTTCATCCGCGTCCTGCTCTCTGGACGCGTCGGTTTTTACATGTGTATGTGTTCATATGTGGATGTGTGCGTGTCTCTGTGTGTTTGAATGGGGGTGTGTGCGCACGCGTGTCTGGTGTTGTGTTGGTTTCTGGTGATAGTAACGGGGGTGGTTGGGTGTTTCGGTTGTCGCGTACAAAGTGCGATGGCTTCGCGATGGGAAATGGTTGGGGTGATACAAACGGCCGAGGGCGGGAGAGAACCGGAACAAAGTGGATAAGGCCTAGAAGTCGGACTGCGACGTGGCCAGGGCACTCTCAGCCGTTTCCTCGCGTCGTCATAACGGCCTCGTTACTTCGCCGCACTCGCAGCGCATCGGATAACCCCGCCGATCCACGCGATTGCTTATCGAGTGGTCGCTGCAACAGAAAAACAATTTTCCTAGTTATTTTCTGTCCTGCTAAGGGGAGCCCTCCTTCTCCTGGCTCGACGATGTTTACAACGCATTTAAGGGGCTGGACTCGTTTCCAGGATTACAAGGGTGCGGTATGCGCCTTCTCATTTCTCGATAATGCGAAGATGGGGTTTTTCAGCAGTCAAAGGCGATAGACAAAAGATCAATCTAGGAAGCGATCGCCCTCAAAAGTCCTATTTTTACGTATACGAGGCGTAATTTTCATTATTCGGCAGCATGTAGCTATGAAAATAGTTAGTTTTATGCTTCCGTATAATGCAAAATTACGCTGCCATCCCGCACCCTAGCAATCCTGGAGAAACGAGTCTACTCCCTTAATGTACGCTTCTCAGTGCCTCGTTACCGTATAAGGTGAACCTAGCCATTCGACCGGGCTGCGGCTTTTTCTTTCTAACACAGATAGAAAATGATTGTACAAGACAAGTCTGCGTAGTTTAACAAGCTCTATCGTCGAGCAGTTAGATTTTCCTTACAGAAGCGTAAAGTTCACCTCCGGAAACCAAAATTCTTTAACTTGTTTTATGTAATCCTGTAGATTTTGGCGAGATAATTCCGAAAATCTAAGTTTTAATTTTAGGAGTCCACTGGTTCAAAAGTTATGCGCGTTTAAAGCCCAGCGATTTTCAGTGTTGTTGATAGGTAAGGGTGCTGCCATGTTAAAAAGAGGTTAAAAATTCTGTTCTTTTGTTATCAATGAATAAACAGTGCCTATTAAGCAGTCATAATAAATTTTCATTTTTCTTAAATTTCCGTGAAGAAACTTGTACGGAAAAGGATTAAATGAAATGTCGCTATTTTTTACATTCTCTGATACTTTCAGCCTGTTTATATTTGGACAATCGAAATAAGTATGTAGTTTAAATTAGTAATTATTTACAGAATTCTATAATTATTTACAAAATCTCCGATTTTGATGATCTTGAAATATGTTATCAAGGACATGATAGTTTTCGAGATAATTGCAAAAATCCACTACCCACTACAGCGAATTCTACTTTTTTAAATGATCAAACTCGTGCCAAGAAACCTAACAAAAATTCGTTGAAAATGGCGGAATTCACAATAGTGGAAAATTTGTTCAGGATCGTGCCCCTAACAACATATTTCAAGGTCATTGAATTTGGTGAGGATAAAACTTAAACTTGTTTCAAAAATTTAAACTCGTTTCAAATAAAGTAATTCTATCATAAAATACAGAACTTTTTCTGACCGATTGCATTTGCAATAGAAACAGAGTTATAGCCGATCCAGTTAGTAGATTCACCTTGTATACAATGAAAATATGCTCAGTTACACATGCTGATAATTTGATGTTGAGAATTGTAATCAAAAGGAACCTGGACTCAATTAATTTCTCTGAGTCGATATCAAATATGATGTAATAGCTTTGCGGGTTGCTTTGATACATATATCTTCGCATAGCATTCTAGCACTAATATTCATTGCACCTGCGAGCAATTTATTATACGCTATACATATATTTTATAATACGCTACACAGAATTCAACGTTTCCAGAAGAGACATACCCTCAAATGTGTGTTTGAAATAAATTGAAAAATAGTCGTCAAAGTCATAGCGTTCCAACATGGATGCTATCATGCACTAGTGCACTAGGAAAACTTCTTTTTAATTCCCTGATCAGTTTTATAAAATTGTGTGAGAATTTCTAACTGTTTAACCCTCATCCGTCCCTCGTGTCAATTTGACGGTAAATTATTGACGGTTTAGTCGTGGGTAAATTTGTCCGAAACTTCGTGACTTTTATTTTTTTAATGCGAAACACATAACCGAAAAACCTAAGATGTAAATATTAACTCATCAATTTGAATAAAAAAACATGGAAAAATAACTGTTTACTTTGTTATTTTATCGATAAATAAGGGACAGATTAAGTTCGTGAAACGATGGACGGATGAGGATTAAAATTAAGATATTAGACATAGAATCGCAATCGAAAATTTCGAACAAGTAGCTACCGAGAAAGAGTTGAAACTCCGTGATATATGTATAATTGGCTTTCGTTAAATGTGCAACTGTTAAAGATGTCCGGTTTCGCAGTGTGACAAGAGATTGGAAAGATTTTTCGTTGTCAGTCGGACAAACGAAAGCAATTAGTAATAACATTCTCATCGTCGGCCAACAATAGAAATGATCTCACACATCGACAAGCATAAAATTCGAAGGACAAGCCTCGAGACAGCAGCGAGGCGAAGCGCGGCGATGTGGCGCGGTAAGTCGCAAATGTCCCCCGGATCCTAGAAAGATGAAATTCCCAGAACAATGCGATCCACTCGTACGAAATGCAAATAATACTCCTCACCGCCGACAGTCGTGTCTTATAAAAGGCAACGACGAACAATACGTCAGGCTCTCTCCGGCTCATACTTCAAAGGGATCAATTTCTGCGAACAATGCAACCGCGAAACGGGAATAATTTTCTATGCCGCGGTCCTATGGATAGTCTCGACGACGCTCACAATGGCGGTGGAGTCGGGGACCGTAGCCGAAATTAACTTTCCGCCGGTGTCTCGGCCCAGCCAGCCCTCCGGAATTCCTGTCAATCCATTCAAACCGGCTCAAAAATGCTTTAACCCAAATTCCGTGGATCGGTCCTACTGATTATGTCCCTCGGGCAAAGAATAGAGGCTCGCCAAACCTGGCGGCTACGGAAGGGTCCATTGTCGGAGCTAGGAGCGGCCGGTCACGTGCCCCGGCTCTCCACGAATTAGTGATGATAGCAAAGTTCAATGTGTACACACTTGCGACGAGTTTCGACCCATCGCTACCCACAGTTGCTATGAAAATTTGATTAAAACAGTTAATTAGTATGATTGAGGATAAATACTATTAAAAATTAATTGAAACAATAATTTAGTATTTAAATATTATGAAAATTTGATTACAACAGTTAATTAGTATGATTGAGGATAAATACTATTAAAAATTAATTGAAACAATAATTTAGTATTTAAATATTATGAAAATTTGATTAAAACAGTTAATTAGTATGATTGAGGATAAATACTATCAAAAATTAATTAAAACAATAATTTAGTATTTAAATATTATGAAAATTTGATTAAAACAATTAATTAGTATGATTGAGGATAAATACTATTAAAAATTAATTAAAACAATAATTTAGTATCTAAATATTATGAAAATTTGATTAAAACAGTTAATTAGTATGATTGAGGATAAATACTATTAAAAATTAATTAAAACAATAATTTACTATTTAAATATTATGAAAATTTGATTAAAACAGTGTTGGTGAGAGAGATACATAATACCAAAATAAGAACTCTTGTACATCATATTCGGAAGATATGGAGGTCGCTAAATTAGTTGAAAATATGCCAAGACGGTGCGAAGCTATAATTGCTAATGGAGGAGATTGGACCCCTTACAAAGTAAGAACGTATTAATGTTTGATGTATAATTTCATGTCTATCAAAAGAAAAGAATCATATAAAATGGAGTTATATTAGGCATAATAAAAATAGCTAAAATAGTTCCGGGTTAACAAATTTTGTAGTTACTAAAAATTGAAGATCCGCCTAAAATGACCGACAGTACTGTGTATACTTCTGTTGGTCAGATTGCCGCAATTTGATATTTTTAATTGTTAATAACTGAAACACGAAGCCGAAATCGCAATTTGTTCATTCTTCATTCTCATCTTATATTCTTCATGGAGAATCGACCCTTAAATGTACTTCCACCTGTAGTTGAACACCCTGTATAAGGAATTCTGTAATCCGCGGGACCCACTTTGGGAGTGGCCACTTTAGGGGATACAAAAGCACTGAGAAAAGTGCGACCTTGTTATAAAGTAGACCCCGGATTTTTTATCGTAGCTGCTCATTTTTGTCATAAATGCATCAATTCCGCAGTCTCGTCGTTCTAGCATTAAACACGACCTGAAAATGGTTAACAATTAAAAGATTCTAAATAATTACCTTCTTTTAATTGAATTATTGGTGAAGAATATTTACTAATTTAATGATAACTGAATTACAATTAAGAAAGTGTGCTCGTTGAACAAATATTTTCGAAATTGTATAATAAAAGTATCATGGAAATAGGTTATTCTAAAATCAGAAGCGTTTCATAAGAGAAACACAAATAAGCTTTGAACCGTGAGTTATTCACCTAAATATTGTCAATAAATAATATATTCAGAATATTAATTGATTTGTCATTTATGACAGAAATGAGTGGGTATAATTAATAGCAATAAAAACATTAGACGAATTTAAGAATACTGTACGTTATTTTCAACCTAGTGAGTAAGACAGAAAATGAATTTCTATTTCATTCCAGTATGTTGCAGTTCGGGTAGTACATTTTTATTTTGCATAAAGATCCGCTGTTTACTAATTATAATATGTAATATTGTTTTAGTGCTATTCGTTGAATAGTATGCCATATTTGTTATAACAATTGAGGACTAAAAAATTCCTAGACTCGAGAATTAAATTTTTCTTAAATTGTTTCAATTTTATAGGTTTATTTAACAAAATGACAGGTTCTGATATCCTTAATTTGCGATTATTAAGATTGTAAATATGCTTCCCTGAGGAATTATTTACCAAATTTATTTCTTTGGATACATACATTGTATTATTGGCAAAATAGCCAAACATTTGGGTAGACACATTCTTGTTATTTTTATAAAATAATGTGGAATAGTTATAGCTCCGTAAATCTAGTGTTAAATAGGAAGTTTTCTTTATCTGCTTTCGTTGGTACTTATATAAAAAAATTTCACGGTCCACGTTTTAAATAGAACACATCAGAAGGTTGCACAACTCTTTCCTGCTACATACCTTTTAGTTGCAGTGTGTATCGATTGATGAATGTAGCAGGATCGCTCGTCTGGAATTTACTCGAGTTAGATCGGCGATTGACAACAGTGTGTGTCGGTCCTTGTACAGGTCTTAAGAATATTGCATATTCATATCTGAGCGTTTCGTCGGGATAAGACGCTGAGCGGCAGCTTTTGTGCGCCGCGGTAGGATTTTATAATGTACCACGAAAAGAAAATGATTGCAGGGCGGAGGAGTCGGCGGGGAACGAGGCTGGGAACACAAGATAGAGAAACAGACGGCCGACGGAGCGGAGGGATTCATCGACGGTACTGTTAAAAATTCTGAATATAATGTTACCATGACCTACATCGATGTGCCGCGCCGCGCCGCCCTGCGCCGGTGAAAAGAACAGCAAATACAGGCCGGGCCATTGTCAGCGGTTGTAGACCGATTGTATCAGATGGAGCGACGATGCCTGCACTGTAGTTACGACCTGATAATGGTCAGACAACGCTATCACCGAGTTGCGTGTCGACCGTTCGTTCTAGAGCACGCTGGAATTTTTAAGTTATTTACTTGTCTCTGTCCGCGTGCCCCACAATGTTACTTGAACAGCTCGTTTCCGAAGCTTCCACAGTAAAGTCGCGTTATTTCTCAGCGACCGCCTACCCAGAATTTGTCACGTGCCTACCCTCTCCACTGAGGGGCAACGCCGCACAGTGGTCTATATGCCCGATTTCAGCGGCCACAGCTAGTTCAAAATCCGCTCAATATTGAAACTGCTCAAATTTATCCAAATTTGATGAAAAAACAACCATTTTAAAGCTTGAGATTTCTACTTTTTGTGCTACATACCGTTTTTACTGAAATGGATGTTTTGAGTGCAAAATCTGTCCATAAAGAGGAGCGTATCAAATTGTAAAGTTTGTAGCTATTTTTCAATCAAGTACTGCGGATTGTAATCAATATTTTAACATTGTGTAACGAGTCCGATTCGTCTCCCGTGCTCTTCGTTGCCGAATAGCTCGTCGCGCCGGGGTTCGAAGACGAAGAGAGAAACGCGGAGAGAGAATCGCCGGGACGGAGGACGTGGTGCACAGGTGTAGAAATAACTAGTCACGATCTGGTATAAACTCTCGCTATGCGGACTCGCGGAACCGGCGCGGATACGGACGGCGATCGGTGCGGACGGCGGACGGCGATCGCGGCGGCGGACGGTGATCGGCACTACGACGGACAGTGCTCGGCGATCTATGCGAACGGCGGACGGTGATCGGCAGTGCGACGGACAGCGCTCGGCGATCTACGCGGACGGCGATCGGCGCGGACGGCGATCGGCGCGGACGGCGGACGGCGATCGCGGCGGCGGGCTCACTCGGATGCGATCGGCAGCGGCGCGGCGATCGCATTGCAGTCAGTCCACGGACTTCGTGCTCGGCGGGGTCAGGGAAAGAGTTCCGATCACGAGGTGATCTCCCCTGCCGCAGGTCGGGATTGTCGGATCCGCGATCCTAGTGAGACACTGGCATCGAGGCCTTCCGCGGCGGTTCTACGATGACTTCAGGGATGCTGCCCCTTGGTCGTCGTACTCCGAATGCTGCCGGACTTTAAGGAGGTTAAGCAGGCTAAGGAGCTCTGATAATTCGGCATCCGCCTGCCGGAGTTATAGGCGCGACCGTTCATCTTCTCTCGCGAGAAACCGGTTCGGCGCGGTGGCCCTCTCTGGGCCGCGAGTCGTACTACGGTGTTCGCTACGCGACGCGGTACTGTGATCGTTAGTAACAGGCCTGTCCGATGCAGGTCTGTTACAACTTTATTCGTCTACTTTATGTACACTGTCGAAAAGTGTAATCATTTACAATTAAAATATCTTTTTAAAATAGTTATTACAAAAAATAATCAATGTATTTGAGCATTTACTGTAATACGAAAATTAATTTGATATGCGTATGCATTACGATGTAGGTTTTATAAATTCTATCATTGTTCCTAGGTATTGTCTTTCCTCGTATAATTTGTTAATTGCATCCGGTCGACCTTCTAATTTCGTTTTTCTTCTGTCTCCCGTAGAGTATTACCATAGATTGAACTAACAATAAGCGAGAACTAATTAAGCACACAGAAGCAGAAATGTGATACATTTGGGCTGCAAACAATTACATATCGCGTTGCTGATTGAAATGGCGGAACTGCGAAATGACGTAAGACGAGAGAACATACCTCCCGGTATTAGTGCAACTGTGTGGAAATATTATTAGGTTGTTGACATGTCCGATTTTAGAATGCAAATGTTGCAATGCGTTTTGATCAAGAAATATTATTACAGTTGACACGTTCATTCTACGTCACTTTGAGGTACAAAGCTCACGATCCTATCTTCAATTTTAATTTAAACATATAATTTTCGTTTTAAATAAATTTTATGGTAAATATAGGGGCTTCCTCACCGATTTTGATGACTTTGAAATATGTTGTCAAGCTCATCATCCTGAACAACTTTTTCCTATACATGTTACCGCCTCAGCTTTAGTTTCCGAGATATTCGCAAAAAAGTTTCAACATCTCGAAAAGTGATTGGAGTAGGTCATGTTATTTTGTACGTGTAATAGCAACATTAATAAAAAAAATGTGTTTCCTTTTTATTTCGAGTCTGCTTTTCTTCTATTGCGATCCTCGAATTAATTTATAATAGTTAATGAGGCCCTTGGTGGTAAAAGAGTTTGACATGCCTGGTCTAAGATTTCAATGATGAAACTGGTTTTTGGAAAATACTGGAATTCGAAAGTGGGTTTACGTGTAGACCCAAGTATAATGTAGAACCGGCCCGTCTGCCGATATAATAACGTCAACACGTAACCCGCAAGCCGAAGGGAAACGAGCGTAACTATTCCATGATCGATCTTTTCGGTCTCGCGACAGTCACGAACAATTTGTTTCGCTGCAGTTGTGTCGAGACTGCCGCAATAATTACTCTTATCGGTATATTGTTGCTCGCGCGGCAGCCAATATTTTCGCAGCATGATATTGTAAAAACACAAAGTGACAGCGGCAATCAATAGCAACGGGCGTTTCCATATTTTGCGCTAAATGGAAATTCCATTCACGGGAATCGATATTTTAATAGGCACGGTTACAAAGTGAAGGGGGCCTGATATGATCGCGGTTCTATTTAACATTTCACCATTCCAGTAAACTTTTCGTGAATGATCACGCGACACCGATAATGCGACAACGTTTCGTGATCGCGGGGTATATCGAATTCTTATTTTTAGATCATTTTTGGTTAGAAGCTGAGATATACAGGGTAGGACAATAATTCTGTTCACCTTGAATATTTACCTTACTTATAATAATGTAAAAAAATTATGTCTACAAAAGTTGCATGGTATGGACGAGGAAATATTGTGATGCAAACACTTTTTAGATTTGCGAAGGTGTTTCAGAGATCTCAAGGTCATCTTGATTTCTTTGAATGGAAAGACTTAATTTTTGTATCATGAATCAATATAGTATCGAATTCTGCAAATTCGAAGTTTCTACACACTATTTCACAATACGATTAATAATATATTCAGCGTGGGGTAATAACTTTATCCACCTTAAATATTTCCTTACTTGTATTAATATGAAAAAATGATTTCTACAAAAGTTGCATGGTATAGGGGAGGAAATATTATAATATAATATGTAAAGACATTGTCTATATTGGTAAATATAGCTATGAGGGGATCCACCTCGGATCACTTTGACCTTCACATATATTGTCAAGGACAACATTATGAACAACTTTTGTCATTATATCTATCCGTCGCTCGATCATAGTTTTCGAGAAAATTGCAAAAAACTATTGCTAGTACTGAATTGAATTTTTTGTATTGAGTACGCATATTTCCGATTTTCGTATGGGTGGTCGGGCCGGCCTGACGGCCGGCTCTCTCCGCCCCCTCCACAAACCTAACTACAACTCATTCTATTCGCATAATCTCTGTATTGTAACTGTCATCCAGAATTTGATCTAGTAATTAAGACTAACCTAACCCAATTCTAACCACACCGCAACTCATTCTATTTGCATGATTTTTCCATTACTAGATCAAATTCTGGATGACAGCTACAATGCAAAGATTATGCGAATAGAATGAGTTGTGGTTAGGTTTGTGGAGGGGGCGAAGAGGGTTAGGTTAGGGTTAGGTTAGGGTCCGCAAACCCACGTATACGAAAATCCAGGAGTAGTATCTCACTCTCGTTATACATATATAGGGTGAACTTAAAATAGTCAATAAGTATGCAAAATAATAATTTAACACGGTGTATGTATTATAGAAGTGTTACGACTAAGCAGCTCTGTAAAGTTGACGTTGTATAGTAAGCCTTCTACTTCTCTAGTCGCCGCCAGATGTCATATTGAGCAGAATTACCGTCCGCGTGTATAGTAGTAAGCCTTCTACTTTTCTAGTCACCGCTAGATGTCGTATCGGGCAGAACTACCGTTAAAATAAAGTGTAGTCGCAACCAAAATTTAACAAAGCTTTTTCGTAATTATCTCGGAAACTAAGTCCGAGCGACGGATAGTTATATTGACAAAAGTTGTTCAGAATGTTGTCCTTGACAACATATGTGAAGGTCAAGGTGATCCGAGTTGGGTCCCCTCATAGCTATATTTACCAATGTCTTTACATCACAATATTATCATATATAGTGTCAACAATTTCCTAATGTTCGTAAAATCGTGCGCCCGTATGAATTATAATTTGAACGCAACACGTCCCGTCGAACTTTATATTTCACCGCAACGCTGTAAAAATTTAAATGGACAGAACGCTCGCTTCACAGTGCGCCACTAAAATTGCTTCCGCATCCCGTCGCTAATGGAATTCCTGTTCAAGCAGATCGATTATTACCATTAATAGGTCATGCTGGATTTCCACGGGGCTCGCCAAGTGCTGCAATTTCCATCTCACTTTCGATCCCTATCGTATTCGAGATTGATCATATATTAATTTGAACATATTCTAATGCCAGACGAGCGATACAATATGGACGATGTTCGATGTTCGATCGACACGCACTCGACACACATCAAATTATCCGTTATTGTTATTTATGAGTACCGACGGCCGTGATCATTTTAGAAAATTCCGATCGAGAAGTTTACAGGATTTAATAACAGATATATAGAGGGAATTGACATGGCCCTGACCCTTGTTATCGATTTAATGGTATCGAGGTGTATGCGCGGTCTGATCATAAACAGCCGTGACTACTGGCCGTATACGGTCGACCTCATACTACTTGCCGGTTTAAAACGATTCCTTCTGAACGCTAGCTGGATCGAACTATGGCAAAAGTTTTGCACGTACAGCTAACGTTATACTTCTCAACTGGTAAAACCGACGGGTCGCGAAACAATCTTGAAAACGTCCGTTCGTAATTATTAGACTGCGGATCTTTATGCATTTATAGCAAAATTGAGTAGACGAAATTCAAAATTGTTGGAAAATTTTAAAAATTCATGATGTCAATATATGGTTTCTCCTCTTTTAAAATCATTAAGGAGAGAAATAATATTCAATTTGATTTCTATTTCTTGCAATCGATGCAGACAAATTTTATTTTGCATAAAGATCCGCAGTCTAGTAATTATTCAATCAAGGAAACGCTTTTGAATGAAACGCATGCATTTACCGCATCTACTTATTTTGGATATTATTTTTAATTTGGCACGAATCGTGATCAGTAGAGATTATTACTCTGTTACTAGCTGTCCAATCGAAAATGTTTTTAACATATATATTATACATACACATGGTTTCAAAAGAACTTCACGCGATTATAGCAAATTTTTTGTAGAAAAAAATTAAAAAAGCAATCTTTCGCAATTTTTTGCAATTTCTTTCGCAAATTCTTTAATGTTGTGATACGTTTTCGAATTCGCCTTGAAATCCTGTAACAAATAGGCGTAAAAAGATTATATTTGCGAAAAATTGAAGGTGTCCTTCAAAAATCATAGAAAAAGGAGTTGACGAAAAATTTGCTATAATCACGTGAAAGCTCTCTCGAAGAAACGTATTTTTTAAATTTTCAATATAGGTCCACACAAAAAAATTGTAAAATGCAATTTTTAGTATTTTTTCTACAATTCCGATCAATTGCAATTTTTGAAAAAATTTCTTTTCACATCCGGTGGTAAACTAATTGCTCTAGCTTCCAAAAAAGGTTCAAATCGTATAGTACAATATTAAAAAAGTTATCGTGTTTTTTAGAGTATCCGAATATTAAATCCGGGCACTGTATAGCGAAAAATCGTGAGAGTAATAGAGGGATTTATTTTCGGCATTTTATGCCAGAGTTTCGCTAAGGAAATAGAGCAACAGTTACCACAAACAATATTTATACCGTTTACGGAGAAGGTGTTCTCTTATCCCGTACGTGCAGAAAATGGTTGGACAGCTTTCGTAAAGGGAATTTTCATTTGGAAGATCAATCACGTTCTGGACGGCCAACCGAAGTAGACGAAGACTGAATTCGTAATGTAATGGACGAAAGGCGAAGTTTATCGGTTCGGGAGATGCTCGAAACTCTGAATATCCCGAAATCGACTGTCCATAGATCTTAAAGCGAATGGAAATGGTACCGAAATTGAAAGTATACGTCACAAAACGTGCTAAAAAATTACGTTAGTTTGGTTGGAAAATTTTATCATACTTACCGTATTCTTCAGATATTTTTCCATCGAATTTCCATTCATTTCGGACAATAAAAACTTAAAAACGAGATTTAACGATACTTATTGTTACACTGCGGATCTTTATGCAAAATAAAAATTGTCTGCATCGATTGCAAGAAACAGAAACTAAATCGAATGATATTTCTTCTCTTGATGATTTGAATATATTGACATGTTAACCCTAACAATATATAACCCTAGTTTCTTAATTATTAACGAAACTACTAAATTTTTACTTAGCATCTGTAGCCGACAATTAATGCTTAAAAAAATTATTTTGCATGAAAGTCTGAGTCTTTGCACTCGGAGCTATTTTAACTCGAAAATTAGAAATTTTTCCGCCCTAGAATATCTCCATTCCCTATGATTTCTCAAATTTTATGGATATTAAATTGGTATAATACCTTATACAATACCTAAATGTTTAGTAATTGATTAGATACCGACACATTTAATAATGTAAACAATATTTTGAATAACAGGTTAACACAATTTTGGTACAGCTAAGGGTTAAAAAGCTTAAGGAGCAAATCAGTTGCATTCGCTCAACGACAAATAAATGAAAAAATATAAAAAACCTATTACAATATTTTAATTTTGAGGTTAGAATTTTAAAATATGATAAATGTAACAATAAATTACTAGTTAAAGATGAGAATATCTACTGTTTCTACGTCATTTTATATGTTTCTTCAAAATCGGAATTTTCAGCCCCGGTCTCCCCTACTTTTAGCTAGAGTTTTCCAAAGGTATTGACGTTTTCTTCGATGTTAGCAACGAAAGAGAGTTTTTCTGTAACATCAGAATCGGATTTGAAGTTATTTTTGCTTGTTTTCTTCGGCTAAGCATTTTGAGTATATCTAAGTGATTCTAATACATTAAGCTGCCATCGTTCTTGGCACTCTCTCCGAAAATCCGATAGATTAAGATAAGCTGGATAGATGGAAGGCAGGGGTCTCAGCTGATGTACACGGCCAGTGGCTGGTACTGTGGTTTTCGTGTGAAATTGAACCCAGAATTTATAGTCTCACCTTCATACATTATCGTTCTCTGCCGTTTCAAGGAGCGTACATTTCAAACAACGGGATTTTATTAATGGTGATTGGAGCCGGCGAGGAAACAAACTTCCGTGTCTCGACAATGATCAAAGTAGCATTCCTAGCAACGTAGCAATGCTCGACATCTTGTTATTCAATGTGTACAGGGTGGTTCTTATAAGTAAACAGCGGATCTTTGTGCATTTATAACAAAAATGAGTAGGTATAATTTAAAACAGTGAAAACATTAGAAGAATTTGAAAATTCTGTTATATTATTTTCAACCTTTTATCCATATTGACGAAGAAAATAAATTTCTATTTCACTCTCCATTTTGTTATAATTCAGGTGAAACATTTTTATTTTGCATAAAGAGATCTGCTGTCTACTTACAAGTAGACTCCGGATGTTTATGCAAAATAAAAAGATTGTGCAACAATTCAAGATGCAGGAGCGAAATATAAATTTATATACTTCATTAATAATTTTAATGTGATGAAAATAATATGTTAATTAGAATCATTTGTCAATAATATAACAACAGAAAATATGAAAAAAATTGATCACGCGGATGCCAAGAATAGGGGAAACTGTAATAAAGAAACGGATTCTTCAATGGAAAGAAAATATAAATATTTGTTTACTTCTTGGTAAGATTTTTGATACATGAGTGCAGCATCCATTCCTTCACATGTAAACCTTTAAATAAGGAAAAATTTGATTATTTCATTTTTACCGAGTTCAATACAAATATGATCACTGTCCTAAGACTTACGAGCAAGAGTGTATGTAACATCTTCAAGTGTTAAGCGTAGAACTTCGCGCGTGATGGGAATCAAGGAAAATTCAAATGAGCTGGTGCAGCCCAGAAGGACATTTATTCCCTTTGCCATTTGCGAAGTCCTTCCTCGAACAGTTAGCATAACAACGCGGGGCAATTCCAGCTGAATGATGCAAGGTGATTGCCCTTGCCCTTGGTCACTCGCACGCACGTCAGCTGGGAAACATGGAAACTCGCGTGACAACCAGGATCTTAGAAACTCGACACGCGGAACATACACACAGACACGCGTACACACATAGCTACTAGGCACCTAGTAGTACTACATAGACACCTAGGATGAATTCGGCTACTCTGTGGAGAAATTCCAGGTTACGCCGACGATGAAAAGGCCGGCCGCGTGCGTGCACGCATACCTCGGTTAGCGTGATCCTAATAACTTTACCACGCTAAAAGCTTTATACTGGCCGGGCTGCACTTTGCTTTGTGTTATTAATTTCCCCGGGAATTTAACATGATTTTGATTATTGGCTAAGTTATCTCCCCGGGAAACTATTACCCAACATTCAGATTATCTAGTGTCTGCCCACATGGGAATGCATGGCTGATATATCAACTGCGCGACAAGTCCACTCTGCCAAGGCTAGCGACCCTTTCACAGCCGGCGAGAATGCAGTTCGACGCTACCTAAAGGATCGTTGCGAACGAAGTACTGTGGCGAGATGACAAGAAGGTCCCAGAGCAATATCTATGTCCCCACTCTACTTTCCCCTTCTTCTGGCAGAAAGAGGGGAACTTTTCCCCTCAATTCGTGCTCCTTCCGCTCATCTGGCGACACTGCTGCCAGGGACCTCCTTGTCATCTCACCACAATAGGCAGTGCAGACATATTCTAGAAAAAATTGAATGATCGGCTATGACTGTACAGGCTGCACTTTGCTTTTTGTTATTAATTTCCCCGGGAATTTAACATGATTTTGGGAAACTATTACCCAATATTCAGATTATCTAGTGTCTGCCCACAAGGGAATGCATGACTGATATATCAACTGCGCGACAAGTCCACTCTGCCAAGGCTAGCGACTCTTTCACAGCCGACGAGAATACAGAACGAAGTACTGTGGCGAGATGACAAGAAGGCCCCCGAACAGTACCTATGTCCCCACTTTACCTTCCCCTTCTTCTGGCAAAAAGAGGGGAACTTTTCCCCTCAATTCGCATATATCTTGTATATTTTGCCACATAAAATTTGCATAAACATCCGCAATCTACTAATATATAGCTGAGCGATTATCGAAACGTGAATTGGTAATGGACAAATGTAATTAGAGCGTCTAACCAGCGAAACCCCTTAACGCGCGATTATCGAAACATAATCTGATTTTCTCTGGGCGGCTGCGGGGCAATTGAATAGGGAAATTCTAAATGATGAAAGTGTAGCTTGCCAATACTGTCGGGAGAAATTCCCCGGACCGTTCGTATCCGCGGGGTTAAAAGTAAGTTCAAAGCGTTCCGTTTTAATTCCGCGATCCCCGATACCGATATACCGTGCCGGCCTGTTTTTGCCCGGCATCGAACGAGAAATTATGAGGTGAGACTCGATATCGTATCGCGATATGGCTGGTTGTTTTATTCAGCCGGCGCGCGCGGGTCGCCTCTGTCGGGAATCTCCAAGGTACACTTTGCGTTTTTTTTTTCTACACCCCGCAGCTCCAGCTCATAAATATTCAGCGAAATGAAAGCGGTCCATCGTCGTGAAATTTTTCAACCGTAATTTGTTCTCGCGCTTTAGGGGAGGGGAGCCGTTGCGAGAGACCCGCGTCCTGGAAGATGGCTCGGTTTGAATCAAATTAGGGAAGCCTCTCGTCTTATCGCCTTTACGACATTAGAGACAAAGCTGGGTCGCGGGGGACTTTCAAATGGAGGAAATTTCGGCTACACAAGCCTCGGTAAAGTACGTGGAACGCTACATACGAGGGAGCCCGCCGGCGGTAATGTAATAACTACAAATCGTCGGATCGCTGTCAGGCGAAATGTTATTACCAGACTGCGAATCTCATTTCTTCTCTATCTCGGCGAAAGTAGTACATGATAATGGGAAAAATTATCGAAACAGCCATGGTTTATGAACTTCTACCGAGCTATGTTGGATTTACGGAGACACGAGCTAGGGAACATAATCGGCGAGACAATGCTAATCCAATGATTAATATATTAATGATTAAGAAAATAATTCTATTTTCTTAACAATTTGTGACAATTTTCTGATTGACATTTGTGAATTCAGGCTTCAAGCTTTAAAATAAGCTAAAGTTTCGAAAATCGGGCAAGTGAGATAGATTTAAATTTTGCATATAACCTCATTTTGGGCTGCACTATTCCTTGTATAACCAGAAATTTTTGCCCTTTCCTATATAATCCAATAGATTTGAGTGAGAAAATGCTAAAAATCCAAGTTTCAATCCTAAGAGATCAGTGGTTCAAAAGTTATGAGTGTTTAAACTTGAGCAATTTTCAGCGTTTTTGGTATGTACTCAGACATCGTTCAACGAGCGGAGCCGCGAGAAGGTTGATCTGGGTTAGGTTCGTGGAGGGAGGGGAAGTTACGGAACTTCTAACAAATATTCATGACAATTTTCTGATCGAAATTTGTGAATTCAGGCTTCAAGCTTTAAAATAGGCTAAAGTTTCGTAATCGGGCAAGTGGGATAGATCTTAAATTTTGTACATAACCTCATTTTGGGCTGCACTAATGTGCGACAGAAAAATCAGAGTATAATACATTAGTATAATACCCCGCCCTAATCCACGCATTTACAATTAAAGATTTTTGCAATTTCCCTACAAATGTTGTTCAGAATTGTAACCTTGACAACTTATTTCAAGATGATTGAAATCGGAGAGGAGATAGCACGTGGACAAGTTTATCTAAATCTTTACTGATTTGTACAATAAATCGTGTTGTATAATATATGGATTGCTTTAAATTAAACTGATTCGTATAATGGAGGCTCATCAATTAAACAAATACATATGATCCAAATTGTATCGTGTCTGGTTTCAATCTAATCAGAAAAATGCTACAAATATATTGGTAAAGGTTTCGTAAAAAAATAATTAAAAACGAATTAAAAACGAATTTGTTATTGGTTTCCTCTCGCCGATATTCATATACAGGGTGTCCCATTTAAATCGACCCAGACGAGTATGTCCGAAACAGTTGATAATACTAAAAATTATTTCAGACAAAGGTTGAACGGTATCAGAACGTCAACTTTCTTTTTTTAAATGGAATCGTATAATTGTTAATGCACTTTCCGGTGCTACTCGTTTTTCTCTACATAAAAGTACTAAATCTCTTATGGCGAAAAATCATTAGTTTAGAAGATATTTGATTTTAATATTGAGCACTGGAGCTAGTGCATTTACATGCATTATATTCTCATCAAAATCCGAAACTAATTCTGTTCCATTTAATTATAAGTTTATGAATTTTATAGGCGTCGTTATGAACATGTTACGTAGCTGTTCATTATACGCATGATTAAAATGCACGTATATCAAATAACGCGAAGCATGAATAAATTCGACGTAGCAACAATAAAGAATCGAACAGCTTCTGATGCGCGTTACGTAGAAATAACTCGCAAAAATTTATCATATTTGAGTGATTAAAGTTGCCTGTGATTGATTACGGTTATTAAATTTGCGCGAGATGCCTCGCGCATTTCATATTATAATTTTAACGCATAACTTAGAATGAAATACATGCAAATGAAATCACCATCACAGGCTTCAATTCATTATCCAGGGTAATTAGATCGCGGAAATTTATGCAAATTTATATTCTATTAGACAACGTATCATAAAACTGGAATAAAATTTGATATCGGCTGTAAAGTGTTTTAATAAGTTGAATTTTTTGATAATGAAAATTTAATAATAAATTGATAATAAATGTAACAAATTATAATTTAATAATAGAAAAAGATTAAAAGTAAATATTGTTTTAATAATAAAATGACATTTTATCAGATTCCATGAAATAAACGTTGTAGAATTTCTTCACTAACCGTACCGCGACCGGTCAAATGACCTTTCACATTGTTTATTTTTTAATTATTGATATTATAAAGATGCTTCCATCAGAAATTATTCAATAAATTTCTTTATTTAATCACGTATTATTATGAAAATTGTGAGAAATCTAATCTAATTGTGAGAATAAGTCCAGTCTTGTAAAGTTAATATTATGTTAAAAACTGCGTTATAAATAATTTACTGTGTAGAATGCTTATTGTTAGATACATAAATAATATGTTATATCTATATTTGGATAAAAGCATTTAGTTTCCAATCGCTACACATTCAACGAAAATGTATGAAATATGTCCAATATGAATATTTTCTGGTACGTATTTCTCGATGAAAATTCAAATTTTATTTCAAATTACTTAAATTCAATATTATTTAAATTCAAATTACTGTATTCACGCGTAGAGTCGTTAATAATTGAAGGGTACATATGAGGTGCAATGTTTCAGCGAATAAATCAAACTACTCGATATTCGTGACGAGTGCCATTTTCCATGGATGACAGGATTTCAGGCATTAAATTAATATTGTCAAATGCTCCATTTTCTGGAGACAATCGGGGGGTAATTTATAGGATAAAAACGTCGCGAAATCTCATGGAGAAAATAGAGAACAATGGGGCTTTCCCTTTTCTGTCATATCAGCTTCGGGCCAGTCCTATGTGCGTACACGCTTCTATCAGCGCGGCCATGCAAGCGCAGAAACGGCAGACTTTTATTTCCGATAAAAGAATCAGCGATAACGGGTGGCTCGGTACCGCCGTGCCGGGGGGTAAGCTCTGAAGAGGATCGATATATCTGTCTATGCTTATCCGATATTCCGCTTGTGGAATCGAATGGAATGGCTATGCTGTCAGTTGGATTACAGTGGTCGGCAAGGTCAGCTTTAAAAATTGAGAATGTGAAACATAAAAAATGGAGCATAAAGATGTGATGGAACCGAATATACCGGCTTTTCCGCCAAAGTAATGTACGTCTAGCCTCGTCACTTTCAAATATTTAGCATATCATCGCGCCGCATCTGCGCGGCTACGTTTGTACGGCGAAACAAATATTTCAAATACTATTTAATATTTTAGATTTTATTTTGCTTAAAGAAAATAGTATTTTAACTAAGGTATAGAATTACGAAAACAAAATATTCCTATTTGAACTATCTGAACCTCGAAATAAAATATTTTTATTTTAACAATTTGATCCAGAAAATAAAATATTTCTATCTTAACAATCTGAAACACGAAATACAATACTTTACTATCTATCATAATTAGTCCGTGGATTTTATGCATCTATGGCAAAGACAAGTAGCTTCAATTTCAAATTTGTTCAAATGCATTTCCTTGAGAAGAGCATTCAAAAAAAATTTTTTACACAGTTTGGTAGACACAGTAATACTATGCAACTTTTTTGTAAATATCATTTGTTGTTCTTGAGATATATCATAATTTTTTTATGTGACTCCCCTTGTTAGTTAGTCCTTGTTTTTTTCGAGTTGATGTAGAAAATTGTAATTTTGCAAAAAGATCTGCAACGCTAAATCATAAAGTCTTAAAAGTGCTAAGTTTGGCTGCTCTTTACTTTACCGGACTCAAAATTTGTGCCTTTCTCCTATAAATTATTATGTATTTAGTATGTAATCCAGTAGATTTGTGCCCGGGGACCCTGCAGATCGAAGTTTCGATCTTGTAGGATCGATTGTCATGTATTGAATAACGTAGGTGTATGAAGTTGTCATTATCAGTCAAATGTTGACTTGCCAAAAACGACATTACTTTCCGATCCTCCTAATATATTAGTGCAGTTAATATGTCAATAACTTTTTAATAAATAACGGCGACGTGAAGCCTTCTCTTTCCGATCCTCCTAATATATTAGTGCAGTTAATATGTCAATAACTTTTTAATAAATAACGGCGAAGTGAAGCCTTCTCAACACTGCTCAGAGTAATAACCTTGACAATATATATCAAAGAATTATTGAGATCGGATGGTGACAATTTTCTGTAATTACCGAAAATCATAAGTGATAGGTAGGCGGGTTGATACTGAAACAAATGAATCAGACTAACGACAGCACACATTATATTTGTACAATTGGTTTATTCGTATTCAGCAGTATATTATAATGTACAGATAGCCGTTGGAATATGCATGCACGGTTTTCGATAGGAATTCCGTCGCCGCTGACGGTAGTCTCGAGGCGTTCTCGGTCCTCCGGCCGCCGCCATGTTTGGAAAGCGAGACGCCGCAGGAGCGTGGACGCCAAGAATTTGCATTTCGAACTTCGCCGGAAACTTTGAACGAAGCACGAATTTTCACGGGTGGCTCCCGTGTTTCGGCTGGCAGGCTCTCGTGAAATCGCGGGACGATAATCCCCGGTTCATCTGTGCGTCGTCCGGGTTTCCGTGCCGGCGGCGCGATAATGAAATTCGCTAGAATTTCGGTGCTGCGCCGCGCCCGACGGTTTCCGGTTACGCCGTGATGGCGGAACATCGATCTAAAGAGATAAAAAAAGAAAAATTCCGCCGAGTTGATTCGATCTCGTTCGAACTTTCGTTTTTACGATTATACGGATCAGAGATCGGCAAGAAGTGCTCATTTCTGTCGATTTCCGACGGCCACACCTCCTTTTCCCGGCCGCGCATCTCGCTCCCCGTGACGGTCTTAGTTCTCAAGCCACCTCAGGCCCGCACCATATATATAGGCCAAGAATAGGAGTGAAGAGAGAAATGCGGACAGCGGGGCCTTTCCCCCGAGAACAATTGGGACAGATTAGTAGAGAGGCAGCCCATAGGCTGTCCCGGGTGAGGTTGTAGGTTTTTAGTGGGTATGGGTATCCGACCATCCGCGGCCCGAGTCCCACACTACTCCCTTCTGGGGTGTTTGTTTACATCTCTCGGCGACCGAGGCAGCTCGAGTTTCTTAGCCCCTCGCGGGGTATAGCGTGGAAGGGACATAGAGCTGCGCCTTCCGCTGGTCTTAGAATGGAACATTACTGTATAGAATATACA
Source organism: Lasioglossum marginatum (assembly GCA_028455795.1). Lineage (NCBI taxonomy): Eukaryota > Metazoa > Arthropoda > Insecta > Hymenoptera > Halictidae > Lasioglossum > Lasioglossum marginatum. The sequence goes on from CM052241.1 coordinate 1,316,763, forward strand.
TTTTTTTAAAAGATAAATTTGGAAAAGAGCGTACGATTAGACGTGCTTGGTAAATTCGAAATATCGAATGGAAGGCTGGCCGTTCGCATTGATAAGAGTGTCGTCCTAATGCGCCACGCGCAGTTTGTATGGTGCGGGCCTTAGCTCGAGAACTAGGACCGTCACAGCGAGACGCGTAGCTTGGAAAAGGGGGCGTAGCTCTCGAAAATCGAAACGAACATTTCTTGCCGATCTCTGATGTGGACGAATGCAAAGCATAGGCGACAACACAACGGCGGCAGCGCGATACGTGCACCGATGCGATCTGTTTGTTTGTTTGCTTGCTTGCTTGCTTGCTTGTTTGCTGGTTTGTGCCCTGTGACGTAGCCGTGCAACTTGACATCAATCGGTGGGCTTATGGTTTTTTATGATGCGCGTTGCTGTAGCAGAGTCGCCAGATTAAGACTTCTATCCCAACTCTATCTTCCCTTTCTACGTCGCGGTCACGTGACGCGTTTCGTCCTTAGATCATATACAGGGTGAGGTACTAACTATTGCCACCTACAATAACTCCGAAAGGACTGCTTTTTTCCTTGCGTAATCAGAAATTTTTGTCTTTCTCCTATGTCATCCAGTAGATTTGGACGAGAAGATGTGAGAAATCCAAGTTTCGATCCTGGAGGACCAATGCTTCAAAAGTTATAAATGTATAGAGTTGAGCGATTTCCAGTGTTTTTGACAGGTTACCGCCGCCATATTGTGTGCAGTGACAGCCTCGCGCCGCTTACCGAGCGGAGCCGCTAGGTGGCACCACAAGCAGAACTTTGAGGTCTTTGAACGTCAGCAAAGGTGATTTATGACAAAAAAGGTGAAATAAACTTGCATTTACAGAAGGTGTTCAAAGTGGTTGCTATTGGTATCAATGCAATGCTGCAATCTTCTTATCACGGATTGAGTAGTATATTCTATCACTTCGGCACTTATCGAATCACATGCTGTAACAATTTGTTGTACAAATATATTGAATTGTACAGAAATGTATGGAATTGTACAATTGTAGGTTGAGAACGTTGAGGGCATCTTTCAGCGTATAAATCTCTAGGTATCACTGAATTTTGCTGACATTCTTCGTAAATGAGAAAGAATGCATTGTTTACAATTGCTTGTTTCGATGATACTAATCTTACCATTCTTTTTATAATGTCCTTCGATATCGTCCAGAAGTGTCTCTTTGTCATTGCCAGGTTTAGTAAATACGCTGAAAGATATCCTCAATGTTTTCACCCTACACGCCGTACAATTGAATACATTTGTAATCTTGGAACAAGGCAAGTTATCTGAAGCCATATATGTATATGGTCTAAGGTCGTGCATGTGTCCGGTACTGGCAAAGAGAGGATAACTTTTTCCCCTCAATTCGTGCTCCCTTCCCTCATCTGGCGACTCTATATGCTGTAGAACATAATCAACTCTCGAAAGACAATCATGGTTAGACTCGGGTGAAATCTGATTTACCATCATCAAATGACTTCATAGGCAAGATACTGATCTACTTTTCTCTTGCATACAGCGTTGGATAAAGTAATAAGACACTTATGTGTTTGTACAATTTGTCTCACGAACTATGCACACCTGAAATATCTGTCACACCTATTGTTCAAACAATACGCGAAAATGCTTCGAATAAAAGTTATAGAATTTAACGAGTTTCGTACAGTAATTCTTCTATAGTCGCAAAAAGATTGTACACGTTGAAGGCAAAAAAAAATATCCCCTCCACTGTAGTAATCTGATCTCGGCTCGGGTATTTCCGTGTGAACCACTACTAATCCAATGACCAAACTTCTTTATTTTTCATTATTCTTTTATGGGACTTCCACCAACTTGTTTGTGGGATTTTTCTGATTAAAATGACACTAAACACGATATAATTTCAACTGTATTTAGTGGTAATTGACGATGAAAGTTTCGGGCTCAAGGAAGGACAGCATATGGGAAAGTAGAGATGCGGAGAGTCGGCCGCGCGCGGTCTCTCTTTACACGCGCTGTCCTTTTCTACGTTCGGCTAGGTCTTTGAAGATCAAAAAATGGTGGCTGTCAACGAACTGTGCAAACGAAGCTCCCCGAGGCTCTTGCGACAATAGAGAATTTACTGTACTATCTACTGTACACTACCGATAGTATACGCGTTCAAAATATATAATTTTGATTGAGTTGAAATAGAAACCATTTTTTAATTAGGAAATTGTAGGAAAGAATGGTGACTATACAATTTATTAATAAACCTGTATTCTTTAAGATTTAAACATTGTATTTTATTTTCTAAGCTTATACCTCAATATCTATTTTCCATTTATTAACACAAACAGAATTATAATCAATCAGTTATAATGTCGTTGACCATAAGTGGCTTCAAATCGTTAAAATTAGATCATATTTATACTAGTAACCCAACGTATTTATGTGATCATAATGTACAGTACAACGTTGTATTAAGTTAGGGCTCGGAATTATTTACTCGCAACGGCCGGTTTTCGAAGTCTACGCCCACTCGACCCGGCCGCGCGTCTCGCTCCCCCTGATGGTCCTAGTTCGGAGCTCCTCAGGCGCGTACCGTGGGCGCTATTCGTGGCGCCTAGGAGAACTAGAACCGCCACGGGTAGCGAGACGCGCGGCCGGTCGAGTGGGCGTAGACTTCGAAAATCGGCCGTTGCGAATAAATAATTCCGAGCCCTGTGTTAAGTGTATTGGTCCTAAAGGAGGGTACGTTGAAGGTAATAATGTGAATTTTGACAAAGATTCACGTAAATAGCTTTTATTAACAATTTTCGCGGACTTTGTATCTTTTACATCACGTACTGCTACCTAATAATTTAAACTGACTGCAAGAACAATATAATCTAGATAGAACATTTATAACTCTGCGAGTCAAAATGGACCCAAGCGCCGTCATCCGAGTGTTAACGGCGCCGTTCAGATTGTACAAAAGTGAGAAACAATAACATTTCGTTAGCATCTTTCGTGTATACTTTCGTTTCTACAGTAAATACATGAAAAAGTAAACGTCAGCGTAGAAATAGACGACAGGCAGTATAAAAGATATTAGTACGTTTCTCTAGTATTTGGCCCCGTGTGAATCAACAATTGTTTTCTTTCTCATGCGAAAAGCCTGGAGGTTATGTTCACTCTGGAAAGTACGAGTTGTAATAGTAGTAGAATAAATGGATTGGCATTTGACTTCTTTTGCGTTTACAAACATCCAGTGTTTCAGTAATGTTTAACATTTAATACATGTACGCTATTACTATATTTAATGTAAATGTACAGGGTGTCCCCAAAAATGTACTTCCTGTTTTACATTTAAAATTTGACTTGAAATAATTGTAAAATTGTCAAGAAATTCAAATTTTTATTTATTGCAAAGATGTACATGAAATACTTATTTAAAAATAATTACCAGTTCATTAACTTTGTAATGTATGAAAACTGTGTGCAGATATATGTACATATATTGATTATAGCCATTTTCTGATTAATAAATTTTTGAAATGAAAGTATATATGTGTACTTATTGTAGCGTATTGACTATTGAATCTCTCTCTCTCTCTGTTACGTTTCCCTCGCAGTAATGGCACCGTTCAAGTGTGTCCAAGTAAATGTATAATTTAATCTAGACAAATAAATAATAATTGCATTCTAAATTCACCCTCTTGTAAATCAATTTCACTCTTTTGCAAATCAACTTCACCCTTTTGCAAATAAAATTCAACCTTTTGCAAATCAATTTCATCCATTAAGAATATTTAAAATTAATTGGACTTGAAAGCATGAGTTCAGAAAAAGTCACACACGCATGATCGGTGTCATTATTGCGATGGAAACATATAACATACAATACTTAATACGCTAATGGAACATCATTTTTTAAGAGAACGTTGAGATGCGACCCATGGTTTCTTTCACAAAGTTGATCCTTATGACCAGTAGAACACGATAAAAACAAAAAAAATTTTGTTTCTTTTGACCTTGATTTTCAAGGTCAAGGTCAATTTTGCGGGAAGTTTTTTATTTCAATTTCCACTAAATCGTAGGTGTAGAATCACGCTATGGTGGCCGTGACATATAATTTCGTGACAACCCCCAAATAGCACCCGGACATCCGATGGATGTCCAGTGGACCTCTGTACATCCCACGGACGTCCGAATAATGTCAACGGACGTCTGGTGCTATCTGGGCCTGTACATAACAATTAACAAAGGACCGCGGAGAACATTTTCTCAAAGTAGATAGTTACTTCAAATGATCTCAGGAATCATCCCTTCAAGGAAGTATATTTCTGGAGACACATCTATCACTGTAGAGACATCGATCTCGTCGTTCATGAGGTATTTTATAGAAATTGCTGCATAGAGGTTCAGTAATAATCTTCATTCCGACGATTTTGAAATTGTACGAACTTACATGTTGCACGTTTGAAAGGATTTAACATTTATTCTATGCAGCAGTTTCTACAAGATCAGTTTACCCGTACGAGTCTATCTTATTTTAGTATAAATACAAATTATTCGGTATCAAAGTTTTGCCGAAGACTTGGTTTTCGTATATCGGTGCAGCACACATTTAGAAAAGCGAACAATAGACAACAATTTCGGTGCATACGTCACTCCATACTTATTGCTTGAACGAATCACAACTTTGAATAACGTTATATACCGATCGCTTACCAATAATGCACGGTCGCAAGTCTCATGATTTTGGCAATGTCGATGGAAGTAGCTGAAAAAGAAAGCCCATCAGTACTTCGAAAGATTTTGGATCAGTGAAGGATGGGTACACGTTTAAACAAATTGTTGTCCCATCGCTTTTTAAAGTAGAATACATAAATATCCGCGAATCGCATCTTAATAGCTTCCTTAATTATTAAAATCGATCGAACGTTCGATGCGCATGAAACATTCGTTTACAAACACTTTCGTAATATTTGTTAACAATCGCTATCGCCGGAAGAGGCCCATTGCGAACCGTTTAAACTATTATTTATTAGTTCGTTTAATATTGTAAAAAACTTCGTGCAATTCTATCGAAATCTTTGAATATTTTAGTGCAAATTAAGTGACAAATTATCTACGTCACCATTCTTCGATTAGAGGAAGTGAGTTTTTTGTAAATACTTTAGGAAACTCTGAAAGTAATACAATACAGAGTGTATAGCCCGGTGATTATAAGAGTCACACATTCCGATCAGTTTTATCGGTCACGAAGTTCAAAATAGGTTAATTAGCTCAAGGTACCGTTCAGTTCTCTACCCGTTGCTCCGAGTTTTACCGGAGTTCTGTACTTCCTGGCATCCTAGGCGGTTTTCAACTATTCGAAAGTCTACCACAATTTTAATCGCTTCGTGAAATCGAAAAGAGGCGAGTCACTAATCCAGCACTTTGTAGCAAATTGCGCAATGCTTGTCCATTCCTTTTCCTATCCGAAACATTTGACAAAAGTCCCTTCTTTGGCGAATATCTGTTAGGCTAGGGTAAATGTACCTATTACTGCGCGGTATTATTCCCCAATGAGATTAAAATACATAAAAACAAGTATTGAGTTGGCAAGAAAGTAATTTCGCTATTTCAAGGTGAAATAAAACCGAATTTCTTTATTCAAGCGATGAACTTTAATGAATAAAATATTTCCTTATTTATTCTTTTTGGCAAAGGATCATCGAACAAAAGCGAAAATATCTTATTTATTAAAGCTCATTGCTTGATTAAAAAAATTATTGTCATTAACCCAATATTTTGCCTTGAATAAATTTGTACTAATTCAATGGGAATTCTCGTCGGCGAGGCAAAGAAAATTGTCAATCATTCTCGTATTTTTAACCCTTTGCACTCGAGTGGTGACTCGGAGGTACCACTAATAATTCTTATACCATTATCCAAAATATTTGCTGCATTATTAAATTTTTATTCGATAAATTATTAAACGTATTTTAATAAACTATTGAAAGTATTATACCAGGATATCAGTTTTATATCGATAAGATTAAGAAAATCATATAGAATGGAAGTGTTTCAGGCCGGATGAAAAATTCGGTTTTCGAATTAGAATAGTTCCGAGTGCAAACGATTAAATAATTTCAGGATTTGGAAAAAAGAAATTCTTCATAAAAGACAATAATTAAACAATTTTTCTTCTGCCTCGATCACCAAAGGACTCTTGTTCACATTATTGTACATTCTTTATACAATTGCTTTAAATTGCATAGGGGAAAGTTTTATCGATTGATTTTGACTGTTATCTGTTAAATGTGACGTAAATGCGAAGTGTAATATGCCTCCCATTAATGTTAAAAAAATCGCGGAGGCACTTTTGGTACTATCTATAAAATTCAAGTCAAAGTTGATAAACATTTAACGTACAAAATTGGAACAAATTGTTGATATAGTAAAAAAGTTATTCTGTAGGTCGGAAGATTTTATAGTACTAAACCGACCATACAAAAATCAAATTAATCAAACATTCGAGAAACGACACATGTTTAAAGAGACGTATTAAAAGTGGAATAAAGTTCAAATATCATTTACGTCAAATTAAAAAAATTTTGTGAAAATTGTGAAAAATACTAAAATCTGCTTTAGTAGAATTTTAAAATAATTTTTGGTTGCCTTTTCTACTTTTGTCCATCACTTGTCACTCTATGGGCCGGCAATACGTTGGAAACGTTCCATCAGCGAAATTCAAAGCGTTCTCCGGACATTCGTATCCGCACAAAGTCCAAAATAATGTGGAACAGAGTCGTCAAATTAACCCTTTGCAATCGGAGCTATTTTATTTTGAAAATAAAACATTTCTTCCTCGTTCTATATGATTTTTGTCATTTTATGGATATGCAATTGATATATTTAATATTGCACATCATACAGTACTTAAATATTTAGTAATTATGTGACTCGACATTGGAGAAAGAAAAATGTAAATAAAACGCATTTTTATATCTATTTGGTTCTTCTATTCGTTGTCTTGTTTTTTAGTTAAAAACAAATATAAGTTCCACAAATACAAATTACAACAAAGTTTGAGAAATATAAATATAATTAAACAAAATAAAAAAAAGTAAACACAAAACTGTTTAAAATAAGTAGCAGTACAGGAACTGTCCTTTGTGAGTTGTTGTCAATAAAATTGAAAAATAATTCGGAAAGCAAAGGGCTACTGATGTAAACAATGTTTTGAATAGTGGTACAACAATTTTTAGTGGTAACACTCTCTCTCTCTCTCTCTCTCTTTCTCTCTCTCTCTCTCTCTCTCTCTGAGTCACCACTTGAGTGCTAAGAGTTAAGACTTGTGCCCCCACTCTACCGTTCCCTTCCATGACGTAATTTCCCCACTCTATCGTCCTCTTCTATAACGGTATTCCCCCACTCTACCGTTCCCTTCTACGACGCAATTCCCCCACTCTACCGTCCCCTTCGACGACGCTATTCCCCCACGCCTCCGCCACGGCCGGATCACGTGTCGCGTTCCGTCTCTGTCGTGCATGTGTCGTAATGTCACGTGACTAATCTGGGACTGGCAGAGACAGAGAGAAAGAGAGGGTAACTTTTTCCCCTCAATTCAAGTAAATTCCCCTAATCTGGCGACTCTGACCTGGAGACATGGTGGTGATACAATAATGTCCCATTCTAAGTCCGGCGGATGAGACCGCTCTATGTCACTTCATCTACCCATTCCACTTGTGGGCATACCCCGCGAGGGGCCGCGAAGCTCGAGCTGCCTCGGTCGCCGAGCAGTGTAAACAAGCCGCGTAACCCGATACCGGGTCGAGTATATCAGTGTGAACCACTACTAATTCAATTACAAAACTTCTTTATTTTTCATTATCTTTTTATGGGACTTTCACCAACTTATTTGTGGCATTTTTCTGATTAAAATCACACTAAACACGATAATTTCAACTGTATTTAGTGGTTTAATTGACGGTATGGAGTAACTTTAGGACATAGAAGAGGACAGTCAGTGAAAAAGAAAGAGAAACAGCGACCGCGACGGTCGGCCAAAATTCAAAACTTATTGTATTGTTTAAAATATCAATGCGATGCTAACTTTTTTATTTTCAACTTTCTTCTTATACAACCTTTGTCAAGATATTTGTCACATTTTTCTAATTATTATAAAATCAGTCGTTTAAAAACCTCCAACGGGCAGTAGCTCCATTAATTTGCAAAATTCTTGTCTAATTCTTTGAGAACATAATTTTCGAGATGTTAAGTTGTTTATTTATGCTCTATATAGCATATGTTAAGTAAATGCTAAATTGTAAGTCATGCTTTATATGTACAGTAAATGTGGGTCAAATTGTATCTTGTTTGGAGTCATTTTAATCAGAAAAATGTCACAAATATATTGGTAAAATTTCATTTAAAAAATAAGTAAAAAAAATTAAGAAGTTTCACTATTGCTCTACTTGCTCTTCGGCCACGCGGTCTGTGTTTACATGCTGTCCTTTTCTACGTTCGGCGCGGTCTTCGAAGCCACAAAAAAATAGTGTCCTGTTCCGATCTACGTCACAACACAGAACCGAGAATTGACTTAGAATGGGACATTACTGTATATTCATGGAAAAAATGCAATATTTATGTCCCGCTTGTATTTCGACAGTAAGCAACAATTTCTGGACTGTTTACCATAAGGACTCATTTCAGCATGCATTATGCTTGGGATTTGAATAACTGTTGTTCTATGATGGGGGTTAGTCTCGTGCTTGCGCACACTCGAGAACAAGTTCTTGTGATTTATAGTCTCGAAAATAGAAGGAGCATTGTTCGGTAATGTTACGTGACCGTGGAAGGGTGGTAAGTAGTAAGGTAGCTCTCTTTTATTCTCTTGAAGGTACACTTTTACCAGTCGTACTATTAACGGGTTGGTGTAAAAATAATGGCCGATCTTGTACGGCAACTTTGTAGCTGTACAGGGTGAATCACGAATCGTGATCAGTAGAGATTACTTTGTTATTAGCTGTCCGATCGAAAATGTTTTTATCGCATATACATGGTTTCAAAAGAACTTTCACGTGGTTATAGCAAATTTTTTGTAAAAAAGAATTCAAAGAGCAATTTTTTACAATCTTATTTGCAGTTTTTTAAATTTATGATCGTTTTCGAATTCGCCTTGAAATCCTCTAACAAATAGGCGTAAAAAAATTATAGGTGTATTTGCAAAAAATTGAAGGTGACCTTGAAAAATCATTAAAAAAAGAAGTTGACGAAATATTTGCTACAATCACGTGAAAGGTCTCTCGAAACCATGCTATACCTGATAAAACCTTTTCGATCGGACTGCTAATAACAGAGTAATCTCTACTGATCACGATTCGTGATTCACCCTGTATAAGTCCCCTGAAACTTATCTTTACTAAACGTTTAGACAAACGATTTTGAAGCAGACACATTCAGCAATGGACAAGCCTTATAATGATGTACACCAAGCAGTATAAGCAATGAGATTCGTTTAAACAATTCTGAGACGCAGCATTCGGGCATTATTTTTGCACTAACCTAATATAATTATTAATTTTCCATAATCCTTCGGTAAGGGAAATGTACCCATTCGCGAACAGTTTTCTATGTTAATAGTTTGACATGTTTTATAAAAATTACAGTATTATAATTCCTTTGTTCAGACTTTGTATAATTTTTGTTGTGAAATTTCTTGAAAAAAATAATCAATTCTAGTAGTAACATATTTATCGTTTCAGTGATTGTAAAATGAAAAATCCTAAGTTTTATAGAAATTACAAATTGATAAATCAATCCGAAGAAAGTTGAATTAAGTATAATTTTATAACTAAAAGCTGTATTATTTGTTGAACTTTTTATAATACGTAAATATTTCCAGGATATATAAGCTTAAAATATTATAGTTTTCAACGTAATTGTTATTGGATGTTATATCAAAGCTTTTAGATTCTAATCGATAAACATTCGGAAAGTACACACAACGATTATTGAAATTCTAAACAGTTTCATTTTATTTCCGATTCGTGTGAAATTAAAAAACAGGAAAAATAATAGTTTTTATATTCTTGTTCTTCCAAATTCTTTTGCATCAATAAAAATCTGTAATTTACTAATAAGTTAAGTTGGCGAACACCTCGGAGCAGTTTCTTTTATAACAATAAATTGCGATGCTACAACACAAAAAAAAGAGTAATTTGGTTTAAAAACTTCGGTCTGATTCGGTAAACGATCCAAACTATAAAAATGAATTATTCAAAATGAAGTTCGAAATGAAATATTACATGTTCTCGACAGAAGAGGTGACAGCTGTCGCGTGGACTAATATTACGCGCTCATGTGAGTATAACTTTCAAGTGCAGTTCCTACGATCATGTAATTTCAAAGTAGACATTAATAAATCATGTTTGATCAAATTCCTATATCTATACATCATTTTTGAAATACCAAAACGAATGAAAATTAATTTTGTTATTCATCAGAATTCTTTGCAGTTGAAATATAAAAATATCTTTTATTAAAATGCGGGATAAAAAAGAATGATTAAACTGCGGATTTTAAAGCACTTGTAGCATTTGAAATTTGTGAAACACAGCACCATGCGTATGTGTAGACAACAATTAACAATATCCTTTAAATAACCCACAAGCATTGCATAAAGATCCGCATTCTAATCATAAACATTTGTTAACATGAAAGTTGTCTTGTATCGAAAAATTAATAAATTTGATAATGAACTCTGCCCTCGAAAGCAGCTTGCTTAAGTGTAACATTCTCTGATTCGTACGTAGAATAAAAAAAGCAATATACATATACCGGAAGCTCAATACTCAATAGATTGTACGTTCTACATCTAGTAAAGTCCCACTACTATAGGCATAGGTATAAACTTTTAGAAATTTAAATAAATTACATGTAACAACGTTAGATACTTCGAGTAACATTTTTATAAACAATATACACATAGACAACAAGGATTGCCTGCAAGTTTTAGCGAAGCAAAATGAAGGCAGTCTTTGCAGATAAATGCGGTAGGAAATACAGCTTTCCATATACAGGGTGTTCCAAAAATGTTATGTTTCCTTGAAAGGGGTGACATCTGATGTTAGTTGAAGAAACTTTTTCCATTGCAAAAGTGTTTTTCGCGGCTTTGTTAATGAATTAATAACGAAAAGAGAGGTCCTGCTAAACGTGACGTTATCATTGGCCGAGCCGAAACTCGTCCGCCGTATTTGCCTTCTGATTGGCCCGTGTTTTTCGTTAATACAGTCAAACCTCGATAACTCGAAAATCTCTATAAGACGAAAATTTTGTTCATTCCCTTCCGCTGCATTTTAAAAACCTCTATAAATCGAAATAAAACTTTAATTCTTTGAATTCTTCAAAATTTTTGCCGTCCTTCTATAAATTATTATGTATTTGGTATGTAATCCAGTAGATTTGTACCCGGGGAACCTGCAGATCCAAGTTTCGATCTTGTAAGATCAATGGTTCAGGAGTTATGCGCGGAAAAAATTTTTTTTTAACATGCTATATATCATTTCCCGTAGATTTTTTCACTTTATTATTATTATTTTTATTGTGTTTTATATATTAGAATACGATGTATGTACCTTCAAATTAGTGTATCATAAAATCATTTCAATGAAAAAATGATTTCATTAATTTCTTGTCACAAAAATCGATTTGTTGAAAAAACCAAAAATCGTAGACAAATTTTGAGACCAGATTTGAAATCAGCTTTAAAAAATCTACGGGAAATGATATATAGCATGTTAAAAAAAATTTTTTCCGCGCGTAGTAACGGAGAAACCACATTTTCTTGAAATTCTACAAGTTTAACGAATTTTCTCGACGTTAAAAAACGTTCGTACCATAATCTCCCTATTTTTCCCATATTCTGCGAAGTTTCAGCTTTTATTTAAAAAACATTTCATCGCTCTATCTCATTTCTATCGAAAGTTCTTTGATTTTGAATCGAGTTTGGTCAAATGTTCCCACTGTGCGCCGTATTGGTTTGTAGTGACGATCGCTAGATGGCAGCACGGTTGTTTGAATTTTGCGGCGCGCCATCATCACTACAAACCAATATGGCGGGCCCTTACCTGTAAAAACACTGCAGATTGCTCAACTTTAAGCGACCATAACTTCTGAACCATTGATCCTATAGGATCAAAACTTCGATCTGCAGGTTCTCCGGGTACAAATCTCCTGGATTACATACTACATACATAATAATTTATAGGAGAACGGCAAAAATTTTGAGTCCGGTAAAGTAAAGTTTACTTTGAATTATTTTCCACAAGTGTAGAAGCTAAACAAGCCAAAACAGCAGTAAATGTTTTAGGAAGTTTCGTAGAAAGATGCGATGATATCGAAGAAAATGTATTCTCTGCTTTGGTTACCGTTGAAAATACCATTGATCAACAATCTGTTAATTCATTAACCCAGAATAAAATCATAGATTTCTTTAATATGTAATAGTAATGTGTAAGAGTCTAGAAAATTATATTTTTTCTATATTTATATAATAAATAAGTCATCTCAAAAAATCGAATTTTTTTTATAACTATTACAATCAGCAAATTATTAACTCTTGTACAAACCCCCGGTAAGTCGAATTTTCGTAGTGTAAACCTCTCTTACTCGAAGACTTCGATACGTCGAAACCTCTAGAACTCGGAAATTTTTAGTTTTTCCCATGAGATTCGAGTTCTCGAGGTTCGACTGTATTTCCTTAACAAAGCTGCGGACAACATTTTAGGAAAAAGTTATTTCAAATGACATCAGTAGACTACGGATCTTTATGCAAAATAAAAATTTTGTGCATTAATTTTAAGAAGGAGGGCCTTGTAAAAAGTTCTTTTATCCTTTAATAATTTTAATACGTCGGAAATAGTAAATTCATGTTTCTAAAGTCTCTTAATCTTTATTCTATTTTAAATTGTACCTACTAATTTTTGCCATAATTGCATAAAATCCGCAGTCTAGACATCAGAAATCACTCCGTTGAAGGAAGCATAACATTTTTAGGACACCCTGTAGAGACGTCGGTATATTTATATTTATTTATTGTACAAATGCTGTTAATACGTTCAGCGGTTGCAGATTGTCCGTTATTATCCATAGGTACCAAGAGAGATCCATTTGTTCTATATTAGATATTAATTATAACAATTTTACTGAAACTTTTAACTGGAAGATACGATTATAAATCAGGAGATGCTATAACGTACTCAATTATAATCATTTTTTCAATGTAGCACCTACTTAACACTGAACGTATTAAAAAACATAAACAATCTTCGAAGATGCGATCTACTATATGTATAATATATAATATTAAGTATAAAAAAGTTCTACAGAAACACCAAGTTTAGAAACTTCCTTACAAGATATATTACAATTTTTTAAACATTTTACTAGCAAAATCAAATAAGAAAACAAATTCAGAAATAGACTGCAATTTTTGTACATCTAAATATTTATTACTAGACTGCGGATGTTTATGCAATTACTGTAGACAAATTTGAACGAAGTGGAATCAAATAAAATTATATTTTCAACTAAGTAAATTCTTATGATCTTTTGAGAATTTTCATAAGCCATAAATGCATAAAAATCCGCGGTCCAGTCATTACTTTCCAATATTCATTGAAAAATATCGAATTCATTATGAAGCTGAAAACCGTTGAACGCGATATGAAACATTAAATGCAAAACGGCGTTGAAGAGTAACATCCGCCAGAATCGTGAACGAGATCATGAATAAATTAGTGTTGAGCCGTTCCAGAGAAGTGCAAACGTGCATCAAAAACTGCAGTCTATTTGAAGGTCGGATAAATGTCTATCAACCTCGCCGGCAGGAGATACAACCAAAGCGTTTCGAATGTTATGAACATCTGAATCAGTTAATGCTTTACGGTAATACTACTAACAATTTCCGAACGAACATGTGCCCCAAGGTGCACATGCTGGTGGAACATTCCGTCCATTCGCGGATCAAATAGATTACAAAACATTCGAGTATAACCGTTCGCAAAAAAAAAAATATGGTCCGCACGCAGAACGTAAAATCCTCTGCTCGACAATCGTCCGCAAAATTCGGCTTGGCACCCGACACCTTTTTGTATCGTATTTGCTCTTTTTTTTTGTTTTTTTTTTCGTCTGTTCAGCAACGCACGCAAAGCTTACACGTACATATCCTCCGGACGAGACAAAACGAACTCACAAAACGTGATACTCACACCGAGCCGGTGTATACTCACACCGAGTTTAACAGTGACGTTCTAATCGCCGATATGTATGTTGCAGAATTTACATAACTCGATTCTGAAAAGAAAGATGAGTAATATGTCATTCAACGATTCGGATATTCGCGATCAGAGAGAAAAGCGAGAGATGCAGAAGAGGTAGCAAGACAGAGAGAGGAAAACAGCGACAGAGACAATTCTTATTCATAATTTTTCTTCATTCTTTCAATCAAAGTCCAGAGTTTGCAATTAGAATACATAATAATTGTTACCATAGAATGGACGAATTACGTCCATCACCAAGCAAATACATTAATGAGCAATTTCATTGTTTGGGCTAAGCTTCACCTCACGGGACCAGAAAGTTTGGACTTTTTTAAATATAATACCGTAGATTTTGACAAGAGAACGCCGAAAATCCAAGTTTTAACGTCAGGAATTCACTGGTTCAAAAGTTATGCATGTTTAAAGCGATTTGTTGGCTGTTTTATAGAATAACAATAAGGAACTAGTTCGATCGTGGCGTACCTTATATTAATGTAAATTTGCGATACACTTTTCATTCAAAACTTAACGAAACGGTCTAAAAAAATCGTAGATGTAGTTTTTTGTATGTCATTACGAATGCTTCAATCTAGAAATTTCCGGTAGAAAACGTCTTCAGTTTTTCACGGAAGACTTACTGTTCAAATACTTTTTGTATCCACTGTATAAGTAATTGAAGCTATGAAAGACAAAAATAATTTGTTGTTTAGTTACCATAATCTGCACAAACAGGGCTTGAAGGAAACAGTTTAAATTTTCAATTAGTTCTGATATGAGCCGCTTGCCAAATCGATTAACTCCATAAAATAGAAAGTGGAGAAATGTGATGAAATAATATACATTGTTTTTCAAAATTCCCTTTAAAATAAAAATTGAAATAAACATTGTATAATGCATAAATACAGACATAGCTTTCATATAAAGACATGTAGAATGAATAAGATAGTATTGGTGTAATCGTTATTAATAATCACAACTTTTGGGTGACTAAGGGAGTTAATCGATTTGATAAGTGAAAAAAAAGTAATAACGAATCAAAATCAGTCTTCAAATTATATCTTTTATAGCAGAAAAAGTTCATTAACCGCTAACAGACCTCTAATTTCAATCATCCTATTTCCGCCAAATCGATTAACTCCACTTTTCGAAATATTTTCAATTTAAGTGTCAAAGCACTTGGTTCAGTCATAACTTTTTTTATTTTTAAATAAATTTCCCAAATAATACAGATTAACACCACCAAACGACAAAATTTTTTGAACGCGGATTTCATTATTGCAACAATTTACATTAGAGTACGGAGTTAATGGCTTCTGAAATAAATTATTTATTATTCGGTGACCAAAAAAAATTTTGTGAAAAATTGTTTAAACTTTTATACTTTACATTAAAATATCTGTTAAAAAATAAATGTTCCTTCAAAACTTTTATTAACCAAGTATGAAATAACTGTTGAAATTGTACTTTTATAACAGAATTAAGGTGTTAATATACAAATTTTAACTTAAAACAGAAAAGAAATAATTTAAAAGTGTAAAGTTTACAGTTTCATTCAAGCCTTGTGCACGAAGATGCGCAATCTACCGATTAGAATAGCTCGGGCAAAATGAAAATGATTTCTCTGTCCGTCCGTGCTGTACGTAACATTTGAACCGAAACGCGGTCAAACGTCCGAGAAAAGTGTTGCGTCCTGCTATTCGGCTGAATCCACCAATCAATCATATTCTATCAGCGCGTGCATCGACAACTCGGTATCGGTTTAGCACACGGTTAAAAATCGTTAGCGATTACGTGCAGCTAGTTTGCATAACGCGATGCTCCGTTCCGACGACGTCCCGGAATAAATTTACAAACCAATATGAAATTATGCAAAGCAAAGAAAAATAACAATCGTTTATCCGTCGAGATGAATGATCAAGTACAAAATACTCGGTCGGACAAAAAGTCTTTTTGCATTCTTCAAACGGGATTAAAAACACATTTCGCTTATTAAATGAAACATTTTCATTTCAGTCATCTTTCTTTCTGTATTTATTTGTTTATCACTATGAACGTCGCAGTGAAACGAACGAGACAGTTCGTGAACCAATGCCAATCGTAATTTACAGTGAATTCAATATTAAACAGTTTATTTACATATACAGCGAATCCAAAAATTATTTGATTACTCATTTTCGAGAAATTGTATATTCTCTAGTCTAGTATTTTCTAGACAAGTCGATAATTCTGGAGTATTTTCTGGGCTATAATAAACAAGAATATACTAGAATACATAAGCATATAGTAGAATATACTAAAGTGTACAAGAATATACTAGGATGAACCAGAATATACCAAAATATACTAGGATAAACCAGAATATACTAAAATATACTAGGATAAACCAGAATATACTAAAATATAATAGGATAAACCAGAATATACTAAAATATACTAGAATAAACCAGAATATACTAAAATATACTAGGATAAAGCAGAATATACTAAAATATACTAGGATAAACCAGAATATTCTAAAATATACTAGAATAAACCAGAATATACTAAAATATACTAGAATAAATCAGAATATACTAAAATATACTAGAATAAACCAGAATATACTAAAGTATACTAGAATAAACCAGAATGTACTAAAGTATACTAGGATAAACCAGAATGTACTAAAGTATACTAGGATAAACCAGAATATATTAAAATATACTAGGATAAACCAGAATATACTAAAATATACTAGAATAGACCAGAATATACTAAAGTATACTAGGATAAACCAGAATGTACTAAAGTATACTAGGATAAACCTGAATATACCAAAATATACTGGGATAAATATACTAGGATAAACCAGAATATACTAAAAAAATCGTGGATAAAGTTTCAAAGAGACGTTGTAAAGGGAAAACTTCAATCTGTGACGGATTCATTGCGAACAATCTTTTTTTATGTTTCCACAGGTGATTATATTTATATCATTTTCTAAACACGTTTAGAAATAGAAATTGATTGCCTTTTGTAATCATTTTAATAGTCTGAAATTAATATTTCACATTTCAAACAATGTGTCGTTTCTAATAAAAGGAAATAGAAAGCAAGGGACCATTATTTTATTTATTTAAGACACCGAACACGAGTGGCAGATAAGAAATACCATATCAGTTTACTAAATAAAAGAATAAGTTCCTATTATGACAGATTAGTATGTTATTATTACATTATTAGAGAGCAGAGGAGACAAACTCGCGTCACTAAATTTCGTTGATTATTTACGTTATACTAAAAGTTAATTTTTCTAAAACGTGAAAAATTTGTTACTTCAGCTGTTCCATGCTTCAAGTATAGGCTTGAAATCTTTTCAGGTCGCGTTTGAATGGAAAATGCAATGGCATTTATGAAACGGAATAGGAAATTACAGTACACGTGACGATTACATCGAATTCCTTCGCGCAGAAACGAACTTGTGTCTTGGAAACGTGAAGGTCGATGTTATGTAAATTAATTCCCTTATCTGGAAATATAACCTTCGTCATTCTTCGACATTAAAAGGAAAACGAACAAAATCGATAGGCAACAAAGAAAAATAGTTTTTAGAAATCTCTTCTATTAGATAAGGCTCTTCCCATGCTTGTCTTTATTTTTGAAATGGTACGCTCCTGAGTAATTTCTGTTTTCATCAACATGCCCTTATATATAAACTCGAGTTTGCATAAAATTTCGCAATCTAATCATCGTAACCCAGAAATCCGGTACGACCGTATAGAAGGTCTCTAAAGCAAACGATAAACTTCGAAACTCGTAATTTCTTATTCTTTCCAAGAGGAGATTTAAAACACTGCGGAAATAAGCTTTTCATTTACGTCGGGATTTTGATGGTCGGCAAGAACCGCGAGAATTTGAAACATTTGGGTTAACCGCGAGCAATGTTGGCATAGGCCGCTGCACGAAACTTGTTACTGCAAATGAAATGGTTCCTTTCGCAGTTTTATCGTATGAGACGGTTTCGTAGAATTTTACTACGAGAGTAAAAAGGGAATAATAGATTTAAGGGGGCAGTCTCGAGTAAGTGGGTCAAAAATCGATTTTTCATTGCATTTTTTCAGAGTATAGAATCTGGAAAATACTTTCCTAAAATATTATGCTTGAATTCATTGAAATGACAAAGTTATTTTTTCACATAGACAAAATCTCGGAAACTACATGGCCGATAGCTTTGAAATTTTGAAAAACTATTTCACATGCTACTTGCTATTGTCGATACTAAAATTATATTTTTACATTGAATTGATCATACTTTTTTTATTGAAACATTCCCAAAAGGGCATCAAATTTCGAAATATGCACTTTGAGCATTCACCAATCTTGTCAATTTTTAACATAAATTATTTGTTATGATGGTGGTACTGGTCAAGAATAATCTTGATTTTTCTGTTTTGCTGGTATAATTCCAGGGTAAACTTTACTTTACCGGGCTCAAAATTTTTGCCGTTCTCCTACAAATTATTATGTATGTGATATGTAATCCAGTAGATTTGTACCCGGGGAATCTGTAGATCGAAGTTTCGATCCTGTAGGATCAATGGTTCAGGAGTTATGCTTGCTTAAAGTTGAGCAATTTGCAGCGTTTTTGACAGATAAGGGAGCCGCCATATTGGTTTGTAGTGACGATTTATTTCGGTTTAAAGGAAATTATTAAAATACATTTTTATCAGGATCTGTTCGGAATCTACATCACGAGTCAGTCACGATATTGTAAGGCAAGGGGTTGAATTAATTTTTAATTGCCAGTGTAAATTCTTGTCGTAAAGGAGTTCTCTTCATTTCGAAAGAAGAATAACTAGAATTAAGAATGTGTCTCCACATTCAGTTGAACGGCAGTGTAAGTGTGCTTGGGGCTTTAGGTGCGAGAACGTGGGCTGAGACAGATCTTTGGCATTAGAGCGCAAAGCTCGTCGTAAAGAAGTCTGGTTTCCTCGGCGGATAAGGAGAACTTCCGCGACGGAAGGCCGGCAACGTCACCGGTGGAATTCGATAAAAGTCCGGCTGGGAAATTTTGTGGCTGGTATACGACAAAAGCAGATTCCGACACTTTGATCTCGCGGCTCCTCCGTAAATCTGATTTTCAGATGGAACGATTTTTCTGCGACGCTTTGGTCCCAGCCGCTAGAGCACTGGACAAACTATAAAAATCGAAGATTCAAATTCCTATCCAATCATATCTTAGATTTCATCAATGAGACCTGCAGACCCGGGCTAGGTACATTTCATTTGAAATAACATAACATTTGGATTTTACAAATAACATAAAACATTAATTTTCATTTGACTTTAAATGCAATGAATCATTTTCTAATACCATAATAAATACATTCACCTCAAGAAAAGGTTATTGAGGTCACTAAACTAATTATTAAACTTGGATCCCTAGTTTTTGTAGTTTAATGAACAAACTTTAGTACACGAAATAAATAGAATTTTTGAGAGTACGAATTATATGATAAAATGGAAAGATGAAATGGAAAATTATTTGAATTTTATTTGAGGTTGAAGTAATGAAATCATTTTTCATGAAACTATTTGTGGCTGTTCTAATAAAACAATATATTATCTTAATGATTATTCTTCAATTAATTAATTTCCAGCGATAATGTCCAAGCCTGTACTGACTGAGCTACAGAATAACTTTTTCCAATATCAACAATTTGTTGTAATTTGTTTTTTGTGTAAAATGTTTGTTATCTCAAACTTTAGTTTTAAACAAAATACTACGAAGAACCTGCATAATTTCTTCAACATTAATTGGGGACATACTAATCTTTATACATATAGTCGCATCATATTTAATATCTATATAAAAATAGAAAAAAAGTTGAAATCAGTTAAATATAAAGTTAAACAATGTGTAATAACAGATGAATAACGTTATAAATCATCCCAGATGTCTCTGGATCTTTATGCAAAATAGAAATTTTTTCTTCCTTTAATCATTTTAATAAGTTGAAAATATATTAAGATAACAATATTTTTAAATTCATTTGATATTTCTTCTATTTTAAACTTGAGTTTCATGTTTGTCATAAATTCCTGAAATCTGCAGAGTCTAATTGTAATTTAAATATTTATGCAAAATAAAAATGTACTGCATCATTTGTGGGAAGCAGGAGTTAAATAAAAATTCATTCCATCCCTTAATGGCATCTTTAAATTGAAAACAACGTAACACCATTGTTAGATTTTTCTAATATTTTATTGTTTTATATTTCACCCAGCTAATTTCTCCATAAATGCATAAAAATCCGCAGTCTAGTTATTATTCTATCATATTTGTCTGTAGTATACATAAACAGTAACTACTGTTTATCGTTTCTAGTAACATTAAATTGTATCAATATATTTTTATATATTTTATATATTTCGTTTTATATATTATATATTTTATATATTTTTATAT
Source organism: Lasioglossum marginatum (assembly GCA_028455795.1). Taxonomy (NCBI): domain Eukaryota; kingdom Metazoa; phylum Arthropoda; class Insecta; order Hymenoptera; family Halictidae; genus Lasioglossum; species Lasioglossum marginatum. Next base: position 1,337,496 of record CM052241.1, read on the forward strand.
TATATTTTATATATTTATATTTTATATATTTATATACATATTCATCAATTTTCTGTCCGGCGCGATATTCTATAATATAGTATAATACTTAATAACTAATATACATATAATAATAATAATTTGGGAAATTGTATTAATTAATTTCTCAGCATAATCCTCGAAACTATCTGTGTTTTCAGCTCGTCGGCAGAATATTGCAAATAGAACAGTAATTATTGGAACGAGAAACGGGCATCAACTGCACCTGTTGCTAGCTAACCTATTGCTATCCAGGACTGCTGCTGGAAACAATTTTTCCAAAAATACTCCCATCCGAAATCTGTCCAATACAACATCAAACGGCAATATCAGGTATTTCTAGTTTATTACTTACAATTCTCACTGTGTACATATTGTCACGAAAAAATACTTTTTTCACCTGTTGTCGAACAGTCTACATTTAGAATAAAATTGCTATGGTTTTCGTTTCTTATTACAGTAAAGTCGCGTTATTTTGCAAACGGCTGTGTTCTGCACGGAGAAATATCGTGTAGGGACATTATTCTTTTATGACCGAGTCTGCCGCGCCGACCACGCCGAAAGTACAAAGGAAGCCGAACGTAGAAAAGGACAGCATGTAAACACGGATCGCGCTGTCCTTCCTCGCTCCCGAAACTCTCACCGTCAATTAAACCACTAAATACAGTTGAAATTATATCGTGTTCAATGTCATTTTAATCAGAAAAATGCCACAAATAAGTTGGTGAAAGTCCCATAAAAGAATAATGAAAAATAGAGAAGTTTTGTAATTGGATTCGAGCTTCTCGGCCCCTTGCGGGGTGTGCCCCCCAGTGGAGGGGGTAGGCACTTGACAAATTCTGGGTAGGCGGTCGCTGAGAAATAACGCGACTTTACTGAAAATGCATAAAGATCCGCAGTCTAATAATAATTGATATGGCAAAAATAAGATAACAGCATTATCAGGACTGACCAGTGTTTGCAAGCTCATTTTTTTTAAACAAAGCTTTAAACAAAAAAACAATGTTCTTCTTTCGTCTCACGATTTTCGGAGCACCCTGTATGCGCACAGAAGTATCCAAAGTTACAATCGCGTCCCTCATTACAATGAAACTTTCATTTGAAATAAACATTGTTATCGTTAACAAACGATACACGTCATACGATACACGAGGGTCAGGCTCGACGAACCGTGTACGAGTTTACACGCTCGATAAATGATAGTTTTACGGTGTTGCAGTTAGATGGTGCTGCGGAATATTAATCCCCATTTACGATCGTGTTCACGTAGACCTGGAGTGGAACTTCGCAGACGAAATTCATCGTTTAATTTCCGCGTGTCAATCTTGTAAGCGGAGAGAAATCGGATAAGATTTCAATATTTTGTAGTCGCGCAGTAGCTAGTCTTTATCAAGGTTAATTAAACGGATTAAATTCACCCTCCTATCGCGTCCAGCATTTTAATGTTCGTTCTGATGGTTCAATTTCAATCGACATCGGTTACAAGCTTAAACGCCCAATTTAACGTTAATACTACACGACTATTTTCGATTACATTCGCCGATTTTCGATCATTAATGTCTATATCAATTCTGTCATCATCCAGTCGGATGAGTAAATTTTCTGAGGCAATTTTTATTTAGGCAAGCTGCAAAAATAAAACAACAATTTTCTAAATAATTTTCTAAAAAGTTTGTGATACATTAATTTAGTTTGAAAACGATTGAATTGAATATCAAAATGAACGTTATGTAAGTTAGTAAATAAATCAATCAATTGAGAGAATGATTAATTAAGTAATTACAAATCACGAAAATATATGTATGAATGGTTGTCAATAATTTTAATTTACATTTAATATTTTTGTGATGTAAGATTCATGTATGAACATGAAACGTTTTAAGTAGTTACTAATTTTTGTTACTAATTTTTAAATTTTACTTAAATAAATAGCTTATGTCAAAGATAAAAAAGCAGACTGAGTAAATCATTACATAAACTTTCTTTTGAAAATTGCATTCAAATTTGGTTTTTATATTTTCATTTTTATCAAACATCAAGGAAGCTTGGATCTGCTGCTAAATTTTTATTCATAATAAAATCCATTCTTACGTCAATGGTAAAAAAACAGACTGAATAAATCATTACGTAAACATTCTTTTGAAAATTGCATTCAAATTTGGTTTTTATATTTTCATTTTTAACAAACATCAAGGAAGCTTGGATCTGTTCCTTTGTTATTCATAATAAAATCTATGCTTAGGTCAAAGATGAAAAAACAGACTGGATAAATCATTACATAAACTTTCTTTTGAAAATTGCATTCAAATTTGGTTTTTATATTTTTATTTTTTTCAAACATTAAGGAAGCTTGGATCTGCTTTTAAACATTTTCTCATTTGGAGACGGTTTTAATTATGCGAAACATCAAAGGTGCCATTGGATTCTCAATGATTGTTGAAATTTTGCTTTTATACAGCATTTAACTTCCACACATTATATTCAACTGAAAGCATTTCGATGCTGAAATAAGAGTACTCGCATTTAAAAGATTTCGACTGGCAAATTAAGCATTTCCTACTGCATAATTATCCAACCGGGTTCTTTGACAATTTTATGTTCCACTACAAGCTGAATGAATGCATTCACGTACTATGTATTCGTTGCGGCGTGTGTCCGCCTATTTGGAGCAACGGCAATTCGAATCCAGTGGCAAATGTCGATTTAATAAAGCATAAATGTTCGTGTACAGTCACTGTCGCGAATTAATTAATGTCTACCATTTAATCAAAACCTCGACATATAAAAGAGTTATCGTATGACGACGTAATTCAGATACAGATTGACGTTAATAATACGATGCTCGTTAAAATTCTGCGGCTCATGAAGACCTAATTGCACGAGTTGGACCGTTCGTCGCATTAACGTGAAAGTCGATTCGCAAAAGACTTTATACGAACTAATAAAATGATTTCTAAAGGGTGCCGCGACAAAAGCGGAAAATTCAAATTTGACGCTATTTCTGCTGCTGTGCTTTAAGAGTCAAACCATTATCACAGTTCGATGGTAGACAGTCTGCCATTATTAAAAATGGATCGCTATTCGACGCAACAAAAATGGTGAAAATCTAACGCTTTTGATGTGGATTGATTTGCTCCATTTGGATTTAAGCATCCAGTATATAGAAGCAGAGCCTGAGACTTAACAACATTCAGGTTGTTTATAAAATAATAGCGAATCGTTCCTTTGCGACACGAATATTGATTTATTAGGCCAGCGTATTCTCTCACCGTTCTGTTCGGACATACATTTTTTGTTATCTTTTCCTTATAATTGTGTTCTCAATAAATTGCTTTTGTTCAATGATCTTTTGGGCTGCTTGATTTAAGATCTTCTACCGCGATACTATTATATTAATATATTTCAAACCTCCCACATTTGACTACTAAGAAACCCCATCTTTGCATTATCGAGAAATGAGAGGGCGTATCCCGCGCCCTTGCAATCCTGGAAACGAGTCTGCCCCCTTAACGCCTTTGGATTTCTTTCTCTGGGGTTTTCTGAAGTTGAAAGTTTTTGTGACCATGCCCACGACCACCCAAACCTTGATAAAAGAGATTAGACGCTGTATCCCTGAGATCCAGCCACAATTATGCGAAAATGTGATTGAAAATTTCGTCAACAGAACGCAAATGTGCCAGCAAAGCCGAGAAGAGCATTTCCAGATGTTTTGTTCCATACATAATTCCCACATGTCTACTTTTTGATGAAATCGAAAGGTAGTAAATAAAAAAAACTGTATTTTATTTGGAATTTTTTTTCTGTGCTACCTCTTCTTCGATTTCCCTTTAAAGTTTTTGGCGGTCGGCTTTAGTTCATCAGATAATTGTAAAAAACTTTACTGGAAAAAATGCATGGATATTTCAAGGTCATTGAAATCGAAGAGGACGTAGCACATCGACCCCATGGATTTACGGGTAAAGTTTCTTGCGAATATTTGGTAAATAAACTTCAAAGCCGACCATCAAAAACATTAAAGGGAAATATTGTTAAGAATGATGACCTTGACAACATATTTCAAGGTTATTGAAATCGAAGAGGAGGATGGCACATCGACAGGTTTAGCTGTTAATTTAATGCTTTCATTGATTCACTGTGTAATAGACATAAAATGGCGCTCATTCTACACGACTAGCTTTTATTGATTAACATTAAACAAGTTATCGTGCATCCAATCGTTTTAGGTCAATGTAGTACTGCACTGTTATGTTGGATATTCAATTATGAAATAAACAGTATTATCATGAAACTAGTATTATCTCGAAATTGTTCAATATTTTAATAGCAATATGTGTGCAGTATTGAATATGAAACAATGTTTTAAATGCTACTGTATTATGTAGTTTAAATAGACCAAAAATCATTAATACAGATTAATACATTGAAAAATCTAATTTAAAGGATTCCTTATGATAAATTTAATCTTAAAATCTTATTCTAATAATAAACTAATTTTAAACTTTATATTTGAGGAAGATTTGAAGTTTAAATTAACTTTTAAAAAATTGAAAAGAATAATAAATCTAATCTAATTGAAAAGAATAACAAACTTAATCTTAGAGGAATTCTAAGAATAAATTAATTTTAAACTGAATTTGAGGAGGATTTCAAGTTTAATATAATTTTAAAAGAATTGAAAGAATTCTCTAATTTAAAAGAATTCTTATAATAAACTTAATCTCAGAGGAATTCTAATAATAAATTAATTTTCAACTGAATTTGAGGAGGATTTCAAGCTGAACATAATTTTGAAAGAATTGAAAACCATTTTGCGAATCGACGAAAATGAGAATGTGATTGTTAAATCTAAAAACTTAAGTAATTTCGAACAATTGCTTCGATTGATTAAAGACAAGAAGATCGAATATTACATAAAAATATTCAGTGTATAAATTAATTCGTGGCTCTGAGAAGTTATTAATTGTAACTTTATCTGAAATTCAAATCATATTAGAGGTTCATTCATTAATTGTAAGATGCAGTGGATGATATTGTATCATAATAGTGTCAAATATAATAGTGCATTTCTAAATCTGTATATTACTCATTATGGTAATATTCAAAATAAAGAACACGCTCTTTTAAATGTTTATAATTTTTTTAGTACAAAAGCAGCTGCAAGCATCTTTTAAATTTACATTGTATGAATTGGAACAGTAACAAAGGCGTAACATTCATGTCCAAATGTAAAAATTTATTAACATGAATTTTAACTAACCATAAATTCATAACGCGTTTGAAACAGGACTCAATTTTTAATTACTTTTCGTTGGTTTACTCAAACCACACAAAAGTGGACCTTGTCCAATCGAAAAGTATAAAATATAAAATACAAAATCATTGTCGTATGTTATGGAAAACATAAAAATGTCATGTAATAAAAGATTTGATGCATTTATGACAAAAATGAGTAGGTGGAATAGTAAAAACATTAGGAGAATTTAAAAATACTGTTATATGATTTTCAAGTTATTAAATACATTAAGAAAGAAAATAAATTTCTATTTCACTTCAGCTTGTTTTAATTCACGTAGAAAATTTTTATTTCGCATAAAGATTCGCTGTCTAGTTATAAAACTTCAAATAAGTAGTCAATTCGAAGCGTTCATAATAATTTGCTTGCTCTCTGCAGAATAAATGCGTTCGAAAGTGATGGTGATTATTTTGTAGAATATAATGTATGTTGGTTGTTCGTAAATAATCAACAAATTAATTTGTACATCTGACAATAGCCTCCAGTTAGAAAATGTTTTGTCAAGCAATAGGACTTTTCTGGAAAACAACAAATGATTTCTGGTACCATTATTAAATTATCTTTAGTGCAATCTAAAATTTCAAACAAGCAAGAGAATAGTGAGAATACTCTTTTCTTATTATTCCGAAATAATTGCGATAACCACGCATTGTTGATTAATATCCAGTATGATCATGAGAGAAACACCTAAGTAAGATGAATCCTGAGCTCGGCGAAAGAATTTCTCGGGCAGACGGAAAATAAGAAGCCGTTTCTCCCGCGTAATGAGCCACATTTTTCCCGGGAAATAAAGGAAAAAACGCCTTCCTGTTGATACGGAAATCGGTCTTGTTAAATTCTTCCGTGCAATATAATTCCGCGGCCATATTATTTCCCCGGGATTTTCCGCGATAATACGATCGGAGAACTGTAGAATCCGAAAGAAAGGAAAGTGAATGGAAGAGGGGATCAGAGGGAACTCGAGATAATTACGTCTTCGGGGATGGCTTTGGTCTGATATCAGACCGCAAACGGAACAAAAAGTTGGATCCCCGACAACACCGATCTTAAATTGGAACCTGTCCAGAAATTCGCTACTATCAACAGCCACCGAGCAAGATTTTTGACTGCCATCGTAGTTTGTTTCATCAACGAGAGAAATCTTCGGGCGGTAACTATTGGCCATTCAGATGGACTTCGATCATTTCATCCTTGAAATATGTTATTAAGGTCATCATTCTGAACAACTTTTTTCTATACATGTTACCTCTGGAGGACCCTCGTTTCCGAGAAATTTGAAAAAAATTGATGC
>CM052241.1:1344197-1400879 GCA_028455795.1 Lasioglossum marginatum
CTCTGATAAAATTGCTCCAACTATTTTTAATAATGTTAATTTTCACCCCATTATATACGATTATAGTATTTTATAAAAACTAGAATTAATTAATTAAACTAGAACTAGAAGAAATTTTTTTACCCTATACAATAAAAAAACTCAAGGCGAATTATTATATCTCGATAAAAAAAGGAAAACGTAAATAAACCAATTAATACAATATATGCTACTTTTATAACCATACAGATTTCGTTTCAGTTCTATACCAAATAGTTCACATATAATTTAAGTGGCACACTTTGCTGAATCAGCCTGTATGTTCACGATGACTAAATTAGTATTTTCATTGCTATTGTATAATCGACGCTGAACCTTTGTCTCCGGTCTACTGTTCACAAACATCGTTGAAAACTTTGTAATGACGTATCAAAAACGTAGCTACTTAGAATTGCATAGACTGACAGTTCGTCCACAGACCGCAATGTCTTAAATAAATGAACAGTGCAGAAATGGAATATGCGTATGACCGTATACCAATGGTCACACGTTATTTCCGGCAGGCGACCTCGACGAATCACTTATAGACTGATCAATGTCCACAACGAGCCGCAATCACTTTCACTCTTTCGTTCCAGCGATTCCGGGACTTTTTCACCACGCTTATATTTATGCAACAGAATACAGCGCGACCCGAAGGTTATTCTTGAACGTGACTACTGGACACGGGGCCGAAAGCAAACTTCTAATAGCTGTCAACAGCAAATGCTATACAATGTCACTGCTTCCGATCGACCCAAACTACAAAGCCACCACACCTTAATTGAAATTCTCGCGGTGGAATCAAATTGCTGGCAATTGTTCCATTTTAAACTCTGCTTCAAGTCTCGATAGTTAACACTAAACATATCGACACCGGTCGAAATGACCGGTTCCAGGTTTTTTATATTTTACGATTAGAAAAATAATAAAACTGATTCCATAACAAACGATACCTTTAGTAGTGCATGTATTACAATAGGAGCCACACAAATAAAATCAATCTTGTCATTTTTACGGGGTTAGGACACAGTAACATTTTCAAAAAGTCGAAATTTTTTTTTGATAGAAAGATTACATTCGTAAACTTTAAACGCGTTTTTCTCAGAGTTGCGTTTTTCATAACGGTGTACAAGATATCTCGAGTTCTACCTTAGCAATTATTATTAAACTTTTACAGTTATCTTCATTATAATATCCATTAAGCACTGACGATCGATTTTTTTCATTTTCCCATTATTTTGTTAAATATAAATAAAAAATTAACAAATTTTCTACCGAAATTCCGTCATTAAATTTGAAATATCTGCCATTTTGTTAATTTTCACAAATATTGAATTGTGGGATCGTCAATGCCTAGAGAATATATCACAGTTCATGAAATTTTTGGGATTTTTGATATAGTTAATTCGATTTGTACGAATCCTGTACACCAGTTGGCCAACTGGGAGAAAACGTATTCCGAGCAAAGACGACGAAAGGCATAAGAACAAATTATTTTTTAAATATTACAAGCATTTTTTTATAGTTCATAATATAGTAAACTGAAATACAAAATCTTATATTAATCGATCATTTACTTTTTTCTGTACTATTGTTCAAAAATCTTATATTTTCCTTATTTAGTTACTGTATCCCAACCCCTTAAATCGAAATCAGACCTAAATCATTTTATCGATCTGCGTGCTACCGTAAATTACTCTGAGCAATTGCCGGAACATTTTATCATGATGGAAGATTACATGTTTCTCTCAAACTAATGTAACGAAAATATAAATGAACGAACAAAATGAAAGAGACTGTTTCACAGAAATGTGTTTGTTAATAACTTCTTTAATAAACAGCGGCCGATGATTGAAACTTTTATAATACTATTCAGAGTGAGTACCTCGTTATATTAAAAAATTATGCAAATTGGAAGTGGCTCTCTTTTTGGGAACATTCGCCAAGATATTTTGGTTCGTCATGCAATGAAATAATTTTGCGTGTAGCACGCAGGTGATTAATATTCGAGTCGCTGTGCACGCCTAACGATGATTCGGTTGTCCGGTTGGTAACGGAACCTCGCAACAAGCCGGACGGTAATAAACAACCGATCTATCACCGACTAGAGGTTATATCGGCGAACAGTTCATCAAACCGGCGTCCCGACAACGACACACGATAAACCAGTTAGTCCCCCGCATGGCTTTGTCGGTTCTATCACTTTAACGCGCGAAATTTAGCGATCACGTCGAGATTATAGACCGATCGACATAGTTTGCACATGATTCTCCCATTATCCCCCTGATCAGCTACGGTGTTTGCTAATGTTATGTGCGGGGACAATGATTCGATCATTACGGAATACATTTGTCGAACATTTTCATTTGTCTTTCGATTAATGATCGCTCATATACGAAATTGTTCATTCTATTGGGAGTACAAATAAGTCTCCGCCGTTCTTCATCTTAAATCGGGCATTTATTGCGAAAGAACGGTACCTTATATTTTATTCGAAGTATTGTCCATCGCTGGCCACTACTTTTTTCTAGCAGCATCCGGATACCGCATCGGAAGAACATTTAGCGACTCTTAAATGTGAGGGAGAGGAGGAAAAGGAAGGGGAGCGTTTCGTCCTAGACCCGCTAGAGGACTCATCAGTAAGGCTATCTAGCGGGCCCTGCCTTAGATGCTGGGATGTCGGAAGGCGGTTGAGGATTGTATATATACGGATCGGTGACGGATCAGGTAGTAGCGAGAAAGGCCTTTGACTATCTGTCTATCTTGTGGCGAGGGTAGGAGTTAGTCGCCACAAACACTTCATCTTTTGACGCTATCCATGAATCGACCTAATTTTTGGTATCTTCATATGATGTGAAATGCTGCTCAGACAGACCATGCGTCATCGATCGAAACAAGTAGTAATCAGAAGGAGCAATGTCTGGTGAATACGGCGGGTGGGGTAAAACTTCCCAATTAAGTGTTTCCAAGAAGTTTTTGACCGCAATGTGGACAATCGGCAATCAATGTTTCTCGGCGTCAGTTTATATGGAAGCCAATTTCCTTGCTTTTGAATCATTCCCAATGATTTTAAACGATGTGAAATCGCTTGTCGAGTCACTGATAATGCAAGTGCAAGTTCTTCTTGCGTTTGGCACGAATCTTCATTCAATAATGCTTCCAATTCCGCGTCTTCGTACACTTTCGGCCTTCCACTACGCTCTTTGTATTCGACATCAAATTCACCGTTCTTAAACTTTTGAAACCACTCACGACAACTTCTCTCACTTAATACAGGCTTATCATATGCTTCCACAAGCAATCTTCTGCAAGCCTCAGCTGCAGATTTCTTCAAATTAAAGAAGTAAATCAAAACTTCCCGGAAATGACGTTTATTCGGCTCAAAACTCGACATTTTCACACGAAAAAAATATACGACGCTGATACACAATCGCTAATATTCCGAGGTTATGTTGTTGACAGATGTGCAACCTTACGATATGACGTCTTACATTTGACACTAGCCGCCGTAACTTACTGGTTGCGCTATTTGATTTCTTCTTTGTTTTCACTCATTTTCAAAACGTAATAACTTTTGGCTAAATAAACAAATATCACAATTTCTTGTTTGTAATTACTCTATGATATATCACCTTTCAGACGCGCTCAAGTAATGCCAGATCCGATTAATATTAACAGTTATGACATGGTAACACCATCTATCGGGAGAATACGAAGAAACTTTTTCGCCAACCTAATATTTCGGTGAAGTGTATGTTGCAAACATTTAAGCACACGTTGATACAGTTCTGCTATTTTCCTACAATAACGATGGAATTTCGGGTACACTTTTGAAACATACTATGTATTTTTACGATCGATAAGTCCTTATTAAATTATGAAGTTCGTGTATCAAAGCAGATCGAACTGTATAGTGTCACGACGGGCTTTGATAATACAGTATTAAATAAAACCCTAAGGAAATTCGAAACTCTGTCCCATAGGAGACATCAATGATTTCGACGATACCGAGAGTTCAGTTGCTATGTGAATTTTTTAGTGTTCCCGTCAGTGCGCGTCCCCACTGGGTTTAGCTTCCCCATCATTCCTCGATCGTGATCTATTCGAAGATGAAACAAACCAATACGGTTTCCGTAGACAACACGAGATTGGTTTGCTTGATCATCTTTATTACATTTGAGAGATCAAGATCGGCAGTAGCCATTGTAAATAATTTCTGGGTTTTGTAATACTTTTCTACTATGCGATTCTAGACGAACTTTTGCATCTCAACGATATGTTATGTTTTGGTGGTTCGCCTGAAAATTTATTTGAGACCATTCATACTATTAGGTCGTTCGGAAAGTCATTTCGTTTTCTTAATGAAAATGAAAGCCAATTTTTTGGCGTTCAAAGTTTAGCTCTTCCGATTTTTCGGGCAACTTAAAGATCCTATGCTCGCAGAATGTCTGTTTTTTATTAGCAAAATATATATATGACTTTTCACGACTTCATTTGAAATGAAATTTGCACCGCGTAAAAAATGTTGAAAAAATCGAAAAAATATAGTAATCGATGGTACATCCTCTCTTTAAACAGCGCACAACTTTTACTTCCGTGCACTACATTTTTACCCTTGCGGTAATAAAAAAAGCAAAAGGTGATGGAAATGCGTATTTTGATTTTGCATGTTTGATGTGAAGATAAAAACATACTTGAAAGATTAGAAAGCACTACAAGGTAGAAAATTATGTCCAAAATGTCAGCTGTCAAGATATACCACGACTTTGCGATTTAAAATAAGGTTAGTAATAACAAATGGAAGCAATGCTATCTCTACGTGAAAAACGAAATGACATTCCGAACGACCCAATAATTAGACTACGGATCTTTATACATTTATGACATGTGCAAAATATGAAAATAGAAGAAAATTAACAAATATTCATGTGAGTGTGAAAATGGAAATTCACATAGAGACCCATAGTGTAACAATAATGAGGTTTGAATTTAGCCTAATTTTTGTGGTGTCTAATTGCTTGGTTGCTAATATCTCAATTTGGTTTTTACGTTTCCCGAGAATTATTGATTCGAAAGCGAACCTTGCTGGCAGGTAGTAGAAGATAGCCTCGAGCCGTGCTGACGGGGAAGCTACCAGTGACAGGTAATTAAAGAAGGTTTGAAGTCTTCGGAGCAAACGAAGTCATTCGATGAACGTAGAATTTCTATTTGATGTAGTATATAAGTGATCAATTAACAACTAGGTAGTTTTACTTATAATAATAGTTGTATTTTTCAATGTTCATGTCCATTGTTCAGAATGAAGACCTTGGCAACATATTTCAATGTCATCAGAATTGGTGTTGATGTTTGTTGATGTTTGAATGGTGATGATGATATCGCAATGTAAGTTAGGACACGATACATAGATCTTTTCCAGAGTGATGGTAAGTGCGAGACTTACGGAGAATACTTGTTGATCTAATCTCATTTTTACCAGCATGTTCGGTTTGTTATTTGGGAGTACAAATTAGTTCGGTCCGTTTTTTTGTGGGCAAAAATGCATTTATTATAGAACAAAATGAATGAACGGATTAATCAAAGTATTGTCCATCGCTGGCTACTACTTTTTTCCACCTCTCAGGCAATTTTCGAATTCCATCTCGAAAAAATGTCTCGTCTTTTGAGGCGATCCAAGTTAGGAGCCAATTTTCGATTTCTGCGAAAGAAGTGAACCGGTGACCTGCCAATTCGTGCTGCATCCGTCGGAACAACCAGTAATCCGAAGGAGCAATGTCCAGCGAGTACGGCGGGTGCGGTAAAATATCCACTTGAGCGTTTCCAAATATTTTTTTACGATTTTTGCGACATGAGGCCGAGCGTTATGCAGAAGAATAACTTTGTCATGTCTTTGCTCGTGAATTGCCTTGCTTGTGAATCATTCCCATGGATTTCAATCGTACGGAAACTGCTTGTTGCGTAAGCTCCTCTTGCGTTTGACTCGGATCTTCATCGAGTAATGCCTTCAATTCTGTGTCTTTGAATTTTTTTGCCTGTCCAGAGCGAGGCTTGTCTTCAACGCTAAAATCACCATTCTTGAAACGTCGAAACCATTCCCTGCATGATTTATCAGTTGGTGCATTGTCACCATAAACTTCTATCAGCATTCGATGCGCTTCAGCACTCTTCTTCCAATTAAAGCAGAAAACTAAAACCTCCCGCAAATGCTGCTTAGCTAACACAAAACTTGACATATTCAACACAGTAAAAAACAAAAGTTTTGTATGAAACTCAAAGCGATATAAACTGAATATTATTGGTAGACGTCTAACCTCTCTGAAACCACTGAAATCAGCTGTCACTATGAACATTCATAACAGCCAGAGCCATCTTTTGAAAACGGACCGAACTAATTTGCGAATTAGTTCGTAACGTAACCCGTACCCGAACGTAAAGGCTGCTTAACTTTGAGTGTCGTTCGTATCGTGATCGACGTGGATACACGTCGCAATGCTTGTGAAAAATTGATCGACCGGCTAGGGTCGGCTGCGGGGAAATTATTAAGAAGTGGTGAGCTTCTTCCTCAACTTTGCGAATTATACGCGTTCCTAATACCATTAAACCTCTAAGTTTCTTATGACTGTACAAGTACATAAGTAACGTGAAAATAATCCAATATACTGTAGGCCTATTGGATACATGTATCGCAAACCCGTTTTATTTCTATCGCATAGGAATTAAAGACGCGGCGGAATTAAATGGTGAAATCGGTACTGAATTTTTTACAAGTTGCAAACTAGGACAAGGAATTGTAAAACCGTTTAGGAATATTACATGTAAATGTTACAAGAATATTTTGGGGAACCATTTCTCAACGAATTGGCCAATTTAATCTACGTTGTCTTTGAAAAAATGTTGTCAAAACTGATGTGAATGCACAGTTATGAAGGTCATCATTCTGAACAACTTTTTGCTATTCATGTTGCCGCCGGACGAGCTTCGATATTTGAAAAAAATTGTTGCTACTGCACAGAATCCGTTTTCAATGACCTTGAAATACGTTATTCAGGTCACCATTCTGAACAATTTTCTCCTATACACGTTACTGTATTATAGTACTGTTTAAAATACCAATGCGAAGCTCACTTTTTATTTTTTCACACAATTTTCTTCCTATACAACCTTTCTCAAGATATTTGCCACATTTTTCTACTATACTCAATTCTATATACTCAATGTTATCTCTCGACAGAAAAGCAAAATAAATAAAGACTAATTATTACATTGTATACTACTCTTGAAACCACATAATTTTCCTACCAACCATTTTTTCGAATGCCAAATAGTTTACATGTAATTTAGGTGGCACACTTTGCTGAATCATTCTGTAGTTAGGTACATTTCAGTCTAAATGGTCCATGCTGTATAATACGTAATAAATCCAGCTTTAAAAATGAGAACAGTAGGAAAAGTTATTGAATTGTAATAAAGAGATCACTTAAGGATTTCTATTAAGCTGTCTCGAACCTGTCGATGACTTACTTTGCGTACTTGTTTGTCGTTTTACTTCGAGAAGTATGAACAAAGGGGAATGAAGTTTGGCCTATGCATCGATTACACGGTAACAGTTTACTCCCTACTCATCGGCGGGATAACTCGTGGGTATTAAACATATGCAATGTAATCAATAAGGATAGTGACCTAGCCAGAGCACCAAAGCGATTGTCACGACCCATTCACTCGCTGCTGCATACATAAGAACTTCGTTAACCGCGCGCAATCAACGCTTTAATACAAAGTTAATTAGTCCTTTTGATAATCTTGAAACAACCTTAATTAACTGAGCCAAACTGAATTAGATACACGCTTATCAATGACGGTACAATGGAAATGGGTTTCAGAGGAAATTTGAATGGTATCAATTGGGGCACACTACGATGTTATTAGTTTTCCCATGAAGGGCAAATTCGTGTTCCAGGAAATAATTACAGAAAGCATTCGCTGTTATCATTGATAATTTTAGACCAACTTTCATAAAAACATGTCAGCTGTAAACTGAGTGGAAGCCTGAAGGTCATATGAAGGTCAACATTGTTTTTTTAAATGGAATGATGTATTTTTTAATGTGATGGGATTCTTTCGTTTACGCTTTCTTACATCTACACTTCCAGTATTTCTAAATAACTTGTAGATATTAGTAAAAGTCAGCCTAGAAGGAGTGTTTCGTTCAGGGTACCTTTCTTCATAAAGCAATCGGGCCTGCAATGCATTTTGTCTACATTCACAGTAAACCGTTATCACGTCACACTTTTCAATCATTAAGTAAGACATAGCGGAACCGCGTTTGGAAACATACTATTAGTAAATAAATCGCAGCGTAATCGATTAGAGGATGTTTGAAAACATTCCATAGCATTGAAGGACCTTAGCATGTTTAATACAAGCCTCACTGGTGATAAACGTATTCTGCTTCCATATTTTAGTTTTATACGTTTTTTTCTGTCCGTGACCTTGCATGATCTTGAGTAATTATAGTCACTGAATTCGTAATGAAAGGGACTATCATTGTAGATGTTTAAAAAAGGGTGGTTCTATCTAAAAAATGAAGGTGACCTTGATATCTTTAAAAAGATTACATAAAAATAAAGATTTTTTTGGTAACGTATGAGTCCCATTTTACCATTCAACTTTGTCCTCAAGACATTTAATGTATCTTTGAAAACAACAAAGATATTTGAGGTGATAATGTTAGGTGACTCACCCTGTATAATTTTTATTTAATTATAATTATATGTACCAATTCCTTGAATAAAGCTAAGTGAAAAATAGTTTAAACTTTTATACTTTACTTTAAAATATCTGTTAAGAAATAAATGTTCCTTCAAAACATTTATCAACCAAGTATGAAATAACTGCTAAAATTGAACTTTTACAACAGAATTAAAGTGGTGATGTACATTATGTCTATTTAACCTATTATCATTTCCTTGAATAATGCTAAGTGAAAAATAGTTTAAACTTTTATACTTTACTTTAAAATATCTGTTAAGAAATAAATGTTTCTTCGAGACTTTTATTAACCAAGTATAAAATAACTGTTACAATTGAACTTTTATAACAGAATTAAAGAGTTGATGTACATTGTTTATATTTGACCCGTTATCAATTCCTTAAATAATGTTAAGTAAGTGAAAAATTGTTTAAGCTTTTATACTTTACTTTAAAATATCTGTTAAGAAATATATGTTCCTTCAAAACATTTATCAACAAAGTATGAAATAACTGTTAAAATTGTACTTTTACAACAGAATTAAAGTGTTAATGTACAAAGTTAGCTTAAAGAAATCATTTAAAAGATTAAAGTTTACAAAATAACTTTTATTCACAAAAGTTTACAGTTTCATTCAAGCCCTGCTCGTAAGCATAGTCATTGACATCCACACGATCTGGACAATGATTAAAATAAGCGAAGAAGCAGACATCCTGTAGAACGATTTAGCGATTACACAGGCAGCGATACAGGAATCGAATTCCCGTTTACACAGTCATGGCGTAACCCCCGGAAACGATTTTCAATCTGCATCGGGCAGATTCTGAATGGAACGGTTTCGGATGTCGTTACATCGGTGCATGCAAACTACATGAATGAAAGCGCAATTGCACCGGGCAAGAACAATTTGGGGCATTCGTTCTGTCGTGAAGATTTAATGAAGCCTAAGGCTAAGGGTACAATTTGCAGCTGAACCTGTCTGCAGCTGTGCTGCCGATAAATCATGATCAATCCCTTTCTTTTCCTGATGAGATTTGTTTTACTCGGAAAAACTAAAAGAAAATGAGAAGAATTAATCGCGGTTGGAAAGAGAAAATCGATCGTATAAGAAAACGTATGTTATTAAAAATGTAGAAAATTTTTTAGGAAACGCGAAATATATTTTGCTTATCTTTCTATAAGAATTAAATGTTTTTGAAAATTTTAAATCGTCTTAAAACGTCAATCAAAATTTTGTATGTTACGTAAACATCCCACACACTCTATGTTTTGGATCTTGCAAAATATTTCTGTATAATTATGTCGTGATTTGATATATTTATTTAAATGGTCGAATTAAAATCTAAAATGAAAGTAACTCTTATTAAGTAGTGTATTGGAGGTAATTGTTTGAAATATTACATGAAAGTGTACTGTTGAAAGTAAGATGACATTATAAAAATAATTTTAGAAAAACAGATATTATGTTTACTAATTGGAATCTCGAATCTAGATAGTTGCACAAAGATTCTCGGTTAATATTTATCAATCATATTTAAATAAAAGTATCAAATCGCCACATAATCATAACCTAGATATCAAGTGTTCTACTAACATTCACCATATCTTAAGGACACCAAAAATTATGTACGTGTAGTTAATATCAATGTGACGTGCAAGTGAATTTTATTCTGTACTCGTTATAGTCACGAGAGATCGTATCAGTGTTTTATAGCGAGTGTGTTATATCTTAATAGAATCTACAAAGATATAGTCGTCACAAAATTTAAACGATAAATTTCTGTAAGTAAAGGCACGTTTGCACAATGAACTATAAAGAGGAGTACAGTAGGGCATCAATTTTATCCGAACTAATTAGGATTGAGGTGGGGTTCGGTTCTACTTCCTTTTTATTTCCTAAAATCTCCATTCTTTCTTTGTTTCTTAAGTTTTCAGTTCCATATGCAGATCTTTTCGTGCACTTCATTTTACTTTGTTTTTTATTTTTGTCACTGATTCTTTTCATTACTTTTCGATATAATTTTTACCATATCTTCATTATATTATCTATAATACTCTCTATCTAGAATCGTATCCTACCCACCCAGATAGCACACGTCGTCTTTTAGACGTCATTTTTACGTCTGTTTTAAGTCTGAACGTATTTAAGTCTAGATGTCGTTTTTACGGCTGAAATGAGACGTCTAAAAGACGTCTTAAACGTCTAAACAGATGTCTTTAAGACGTACCGTTTTGTAACACATTCAGGAGACCTTCCAACGACCGTCGAGCGACTTTCGAGGCATCTTAAAGACGTCTTTTAGACGTCTCAGTGCTATCTGGGTACTTACGTATATCGAATAGGTACCTAACCTAAAACGTCAGGCTGAGATGAAGCTCATTTCTCATCGTAGTTGAAATTCATACCGTAGTATTAGGGACATTCCTAGTGATTTATGTGCCGCAGTAATAAGCTCCTCCTTCACTTTAATGTACGCAATGCTGAGGGCTTAATTTTTTTATTGAAAAGCTGAAAGAAGTTTCTTTTTATATGTTTATTGTATCGAAGCGGGTATCTAACTAATAATAAAACTTTGTCGTATCCAATTTAAATGAGCAACAGTTCTTTGATGATCGAAATATTGTAGAAGAAAACTGGTCATATTTTTACCTTTTATAAAGAATGCATTTTCAAATCCTAAGATTATAAAAATATGAGAATGATTGTCAATTTTGTTTGCCTCGCCAAAGAGAATACATTTTCATTGAATTGTACAAAATGCAGGCCAAAATATACTCATTTTTACGTATTTTAATTTCATTGGGAAAAATACTGCAGTAATAGGTACATTCACTTCAAATTGCAAGGTCTGACGACGTCAACAACAAATTGAAACAATTTCTTTTGGAGATAGCTATTGTTTAATCCTTAGCACTCAAATGGTGACTCTGAGAGCCATTAAAAATTACTGTACCATTATGCAAAATATTGTTCATGCTATTAAATGTGTCGGTAAAGGTGTCCGGTAAAGTAAAGTTTAAAATTTTTGCCTCTCTTCTATAAATTATGATGTATTTAATATGTAATCCAGTATATTTGTACCTGGGAACCCTGCAGATCGAAGTTTCGATCCTGTAGGATCAATGGTTCAGGAGTAATGGTTGCTTAAAGTTGACCAATCTGCAGTCTTTTTGATAGGTAAGGGCGCCGCCATATTGGTTTGTAGTGACGATCGCGAGCCGCTTACCGAGCAGAACCGCTAGATGGCAGCACAAAAAGAAATATTCTGGGTCGGAGAAATATTTAATTTTCGAGTTAAAATAGCTCCGAGTGCAAAGGGTTAATATTTTCTTCGTAACAGCGGGTTACTACTCGCTGACGAATTTGGTTCGAAAGAAAGGAAGATCTTCCCATCTACAAAGCCTTCTCCGTTGTTCCCGTTGCAGCGTTTTCAATTCAGTTTTACGCGCTTTCTTCCGATTGATTATATAATGGCGTCGTCGCAATGTAGCCTGGCTAATAGATTACGTGTATTCAAGGAGGTAAACTACGAAGAAAGCTTCGGAAAATGAACAATACCGAGCGCTGGATGCGGTAACGTGTGCATAACCCCAATATAGATTTTAACCCGTACTTTAAGCAATTTCTTGAGCAATTATTGACAGTCTTTTCAGTTCTGTTACACAAGAACCCGTAGCGACTAGAGGAACGAAATCTCCACTCCTCGCAGACCATGTTCGATGGGTGGCCTAAATTTCCCGAGGCTTTATTCGGTTAGAACTTTATTAATCCGACGAGGCAGGAAGTCGAACGAAATTTATAAGACAAGCGAACGAATTGGGAACTTGGGATTTATGTAAACTCACGCTTATACTAATCAATTACGTCTTCAATTAATTGGACCCATGTTTATAATTCACCAGTACAATAGAATCATTATTCCAAGCATGGTATTTTCTCCAGAAGTGTGCCGACTGTCGTTAAAATCTTGTAAAATTTCATAAAACTATTCTAGAACCATATAAATAGACTACGGATCTTTATGCATTTATGGCTTATGTAAATTTTCAAAACAGGCTAGAATATAAAATTCGGTAGAATTTTGTACAATTTTTATTTGTTTTAGATCTACAAAGGCTGTTCCCATTAAAAATAGGATTTCATTTGATATGCCCCAAATCTAGTAATTAGATCTCTAACTAGATCTCTAACTAGAAATTAGGGGGCATAATAATCATTGGAAATCTTAATGGGAACAATCTGCATTTTCTGAGACATTGCAAACCAGTCACTTTGGTTCGATAGTTGTAGCGTTAAAAAAGCTTTCACGATTAGCGCAAAGGAACAGTCGCTCCGGAGTCGTCGCCAATTATCAACGTTATTCCTTACTGTCTCGAAACGTGCGGCCGTAATTTCCAATGGATTCAATGCTGCAATGCGACTCAGCATTGAACCCTGCTGTCCTGGATTTCCAAGGAGCCGTAACTGTCAGAGCTTTAAGTAAAATCCTTTCGTTGCATGAGTCGTGGCGGAATTAAATTTCTCCGGTTTTGTTTTTACGACAGACGTAATACACAGTCTCCCTTCGATGGACGGTCGCCCCGAATGACGCGATCGAAGTTTTCATCGGGCGCCTAAATAATTCGAGGGTAGTCACGAAAGTAATTTCCCTTCGAATTAAAAAGAGGAAATGATTAAACCCGTGACACCGGCCACGGGGCTGGAATTATTCGGACCGAAACCGTGCTGCTTTAATCATCCATTGTCCTGGAAATATTATGTAATTGCACACGCACGAAATATTTTAGAACCGTGAAATGATAGCGTGCTAATTAATTGCGGTTACTTGTTCTCCAGATTCCATTGTTCGAGGAGATTTATGTAGAACGCCGAACAATTTATGTAAACCTAATACATTCCGCAGAAGCGATTGCACGAAGAACCCACCAATGATATTTCATCGTTCCTTGGTTTAGCCCTAATTTAACCCTCTATTGCATGAATTTTTATGACGAGTTGGAAAAGATCTGTATCTCTATTTTTAAAGTGAGTGTAGGTCAATTTTGCACCATACTTTTTAACAGATCTTTGCCGATCCGTAAAGCTTTTTACCTGCAATTCAGCACTGTACGTTTAATTTTTAAATACTTTTTTCGTTGTTCTTGAATATTTCCGAGAGCTTCCGTTTGCAAATCGAAGCGGATTGCATGCGGGATCGAGATGAATTTTTCAAGGGCCGTAAGCTGCTCAAAAACGGAAATGAGAGAAACTGTGAATAAAAGAACATCGGATACACGAGACCTTCTCGCGAATATTTACGGTAAACAAATTAGAGGCGCGATTTAAGTTGCAAATTTCATTTGGCCGTCTCGCGGAGCTCTTTGTACGCCATGATTCGGATGATCCGGATTCGGCCTTTAAAGTGCATCAAAGGTATCCCGGGGCTAATATTTCTGAAAGACGAAGTGCAACGGCTGTGAGAGAGCAAGGGGGACAGAGACTCTTTTCCACCATGTGTCAAAGCGATATAATGTTAAACGGGACCGACTTAAATATCGTTGAAAAGTTTCGTCGCGTTTTATCTCGACCGAGCAAAGAATAATTATTTAAATAAAAAAAAACTTTTAATATACCACGTTTTTAAGACGGACTAAAAAGTATGAAATAATTTTTCCTAGCCCCATACAGATCCCTAACCCCATACAGATAGTTCTGAAAATTTGTGATTGTGAATTTTTAATAGCTATGAAAATACTTGTAAGATTTAAAACGAAAAAAACGATCACACCTTTTGTCCATTTCCTTGCAAGTTTGACCTTGAATGACCTTGAGTCATAGGTCCTTGAATTCGTCTTGAAACGCACTATTTGATGGTGGATAAAAAAACGTATCATTCCATTTAAAAACAGAAAGTTGACCTCCACGTTGACCACTTGGAGTGCCCACCGGGAAAAATAAAAGTTCCATCACATGATGTGCCCCTCGGTATTGAACAACTTTCATCTGAAACATTCTTGCGTATAATCAATATTTTCGGAGATTTTCGACTGTAACGCTTTATAACCCTAACCTAACCCTGTATAGTACGCACTTATCCCACCGTGATAGTACGCACTTGCCCCGTGCAGTAATATTTACGTGGCAAGAGCATCTTAGTGTTTTTCTCAATACATTTTAAAAAATACAATAAAAACTTGTTGTGCTTACCTACAATAACAATATAGAATATATTAATAACTTGTAAACTATTGCAAGTTCAGGGTAACCTCAAAGTTGTACGTGTACCTCTCACGTGACTGTTTGGCATTGGTTGATTTAAGCGAGGAAAACACCTTTATTCTTGGGCGACATCTATGTCGAATATAGTTCATACTAACTTATACTACATTAATAAATACAAGCTAGAGAAATTTCGTTCATATTATAATAAAAATAACTAGTTAATGCACTTGCCCCGTTTACGCACTTACCCCACTCCACTTTAATAAAAACGTGGTAATGAAATGAATCTCCGTTCAGCCGCGGCGTGGATGAATCGATACCATACAAACACTCTCGAAACTTTCTTGTTCGTGGCCAAACATTAAAGATTAAAGAGCAAGGGATAATCGTGCATCGTTCGTCCTCGTCTGTGCTCCATTAATAAGTTCCGAGCAACTCTTAAGACCCGCGAACAACCGCTCCGGAATTAATGAATAATCCACTTCTTTTTTTCCCTGCCTTCTCCGCGCGAAATGAAACGAAAGTTCCGTATACCGTTTTCCGCAATTTACTTGCTCCTTTTGTGAGCCGTTGAAATCGTTATTACGCCCGCGATCGGACTGCAGAGCCTCCCCATTGTCTTGTACATTTTCAGATTAAAAAGGGCCGTTTAAAGAATCGCTTCGCGGCGGGTTACAGTGGGTATCTAAATCATAGTCGTGCCAGAGCCGAGGCGCGACGAGTCCGTTTACTGGAAACAAATCGAAATTGTGGAATCCGAACTAGTGGCGCGACTATCGATTGTCGACCATCCTATCGATGTCTTATTGATATTATAAATCGACGACACCGTCTAGATATCGTTAGGACAAATTAAAACCGAAGCTCATATTAAATTAATTATTATTAGTAGACTGCGGACGTTTATGCAATTTGCAATTTTTGTAGACGAATTTTAAGAAACTCGAGTCAAATGAAATCTTATTTCCGTTTTTTTAGATTCGAAATAAATTAAAATCGTACTAAATTCTGTTGTATTTTGCATCCTAGCATTTTTTGAAAATTTTCAAATTGCATAAAGATCCGCAGTCTAATAATTAGATTAGACATTAATAGACTGCGGCTCTTTATGCATTTATGGCTTCTGAAAATGTTAAAAAAACGATAGAATATAAAATTCAACAGAATCTAGTAGAATTTCTATTTACTTCAGATCTGCAAACGCTACTGTCATTGGAAATAAAATTCCATTTCATCCCGCTTTCTTAAAAGTCGCCAGCAAAAGTCGAAAATTCCATAAACATCCGCAGTCTAGACATTAAACATTTACGAAAAAATTGGTTGGGCGAAATATAAAACAGTAAAAGATTTAAATGTTGCTTTTAATGTAACAAGGTATTTAAAGGATGAAATCAATTTTTATGTTATTCCTGCTTCCCGCAATCAATGAAAAACATTTTTATTTTGCATAAAGATCCGCAGTCTCGGGTTGAAGTATCGGGTTAAACTATTTTAATATCATTTTTGCAACCTTGGATTACCTCAAGGTCATTTCAAAGACGTATGCTGAACTTGTTTTTTTCGGTACTTTCGTAATATTAAAACAAAAACATGACATTTCATTTGATAAACACAAAGTGACCTTGAAATAACCTTGAAAGACTAAAGATAACATAGAAAATTATGATAAAAGTCCTTCTACATCTTTGCCCTATCACGTAGGGTCAGGAGTTATATCGTCACCCTGCATACACTTGATTCCATTCAAATTACACATAAAAAATATTTACATTGTCAAAGTTAAAGAAGATATTGTGGGGTCAGGAATTATATCGACACCGTGCATACACTTGATTCCATTCAAATTACACATAAAAAATATTTACATTGTCAAAGTTAAAGAAGATATTGTGGGGGTTACACTTAACTTAAATGATTTTAGATTTTTTATTTGACAATTATTGAGATTGTAAAGGTGTTGTCATGGGAATTGATTGAATACATTTTTTGACTCCAGTATATATTACAGTAAAAATCGCACAAAATATAAATAAATTTAATCTTGTTATTTTTATAATACCATACACATTAGTCACTTTTGATGGCCGGTAGGCTTAGTGTTAAGCGAGACACCCTGTATAGGAAAATTATGGGATAATACAAACGCGTGTAGGATCTCGCTGAACACAAAAGTGGGGCAAAAACAAAATAATAATTATTAATGTTCAAAAAGAACGACGGAGGTTGTTCGATTGTTTTTAATTGCATCCACTCGTTTTACGACCAGATTTGAAATCAATCAAAAAGGTATGAAATCTATCCGGACATGGTATTGGATAAACCACAATTTTCTTGAAATTCTGCAAGTTTAACACAGATTATCAAGGTTAAAAAACGTTCGTACCATAATCTTCTGCAATATTTCAGCTTTAATATAAATAAAAAATTATCATTCTATCTCATTTCATTTTTTGGTTCGGTTGGAATTCGTTCGTTTTTTGGTTCGGTTGCTGTATAAAACTACTGCGTCTGACATTTTATTATTTTCAACCTGGACAAGGGTATTAAGTTGTTCCGTCTCTCACGACTCATGCGATATACACAGCATGCTCGGTTTCCTTCGGGCTCAGGCGCAACTTGGGATTACTGAATCGCGACAGATGCTGCGAAACTCCGGCCCGGCCGGGGCTGTCCGATTTTTCCTGGCCCTTTTTCACCAGCCACTTTCCACTTCCCAGCTACAGACTTGGGAATATTTTTGCTCGGATATAGCTCGCGCGCCGCGGGCATATCAGGGCGTAGGAGGGTTTCCAACATTGTAGACGCATTCGTCGTCGAGGACGCAACAGTTTCTCAGTGAAAAAGAAACGGCGCGGAGTGTGGCCGTGGCAAGTGGTTTCCCGAGTGCGCTTCGACTTCCTTGAAGAAAGCTCGTGACCCGACCTGGCCGTGATCGAATTAAAGCTGCGAGATCTTTTCGCTGAACCTCGAAAACGTTCCGGCGGAAAGAGCAAGGCGACGATGGCAAATAAATGGAATGCAAATAACAGGAACAATATTGAAGGGAACGATGGTTAAGACTTGTCTCCCCACTCTACCTTCCCCTTCTACGACGTAAGAATTTCGAGTGAAACCGTTCTGTTATTTTCATCATGTTCAACCTTCTTATTATAAAGTATGTTTAGTCTTATCCCTTGTGCGTGTGTGAATAAATATATACCAACAAAATTTATTGCGGGAAAAATGACAAAGTATTTAGAAATTATGCAGATAATTTCATTTTCCAACACGAAAACGCAATGGCTCATACCGCAAAGGTAACGAAGGAATACATTTTTCCTGAAATAAATTTAAATTTTAGATGGGCCAACAGGATCTCCCGATTTCAACATTATTAAAAATAGTTGGAGCAATTTTATCAGGGTAGTATAGAAAAATAGCAGCCGAATTGAATAATTTTAAACAACATATTCAAGAGAAGAATTATGTTTGTTCGAATAATTGTTATTACAAGATTGTAGTTGTTTATGTCCTCATAACTACCTCATACGTAATGTCTAGATCAGACGCGCCAGATTAAGACTTGTGTCCCCACTCTACCTTCCCCTTCTCCGACGCTATTCCCCACGCTTCCACCTCGTCATGTAACGCGTTTGCATGTGTCACAATGTCACGCGACTACTGGAAGAGGGAGGGCATCTTTTTCCCCTCAATTCGCGCTCCCTCCCATTATCTGGCGACTCTGCCGTAGTGGGAGAACCGCATTGGTAGTGGGTGCTCTGCGGCTCTCGGCGAACAAGTTAGTCACCTCTGGTCTAGATAACTGAATTAACCTTTGCACTCGGTGCTATTTTAACTCGAAGATTAACTACTTCTTTCGACCTAGAATAATACCATTCTACATTAATTATTGTCTTTTTATGAATATTAAATTTATATAATACCTCATACAATACCTAAATATTTAGTAATTGATCAGATACCATCATATTTAAGAATGTAAACAATATTTTGAATAATGGTACAGCAATTTGTAGTGGTGACTATTTAAGTCACCGCTCGAGTGCTAATGATTAAGTATGCTGATTAACACTAACCATACCACGACCGGTCAAATGACCGGTTTCACATCCTGTATTTTTTAATTATTGAAATTATAAAGATGCTTCCATCAGAAATTATTCAATAAATTTCAATAAATATTATTATTATTATTATTATTATATTATAAAAATTGTGAAAAATCTAAATAAGTTCAGTCCTGTAATATTTATAAAACAATGAACCATATATCCAATACATTTTGTAGCCGGTACTTTTTACGATTTATCATTTATATTTGCCAATATTAAATTCCTATTATATTATCAACAAATTGCGAATATTCCTGTAACTACACATTTTCGTGGGCCGATGTCAGAACCGAGAATTAAAGTTGAAGATCGTAAAGTTGAAAATCGAGAGTAGAAGCGAAACTTCGTTACACTCTATGAAAGTTCTCACGAGTGTCGGAGAGCCGAGCGCGGAATGTTTTAATTGTGGGGTAGAAAGTTTTTAATAAACTCGGAAATCGAATCTTTGACGCGGAGAGTTTCACATCTTTCCCGCATCTTTACTCTTTAATATATTTACCCCCAACGCAGACACGCGCGAGGACAAAGGAAAATGGGTCAAAATCTTGCTCTCACACGCGACTGCAAGTACGTAGTATCTCCTTTCCCCTGGAATTGAAACGGATTTCTCTGTTCCACCTGACGAAACACGGAGGCAGCTTCCTAATTCATCTGCGCAAGCTAAACGCGTTTCCAGAAACATTTCTTTCGCTATTAATTTTAATAACCACGCGCGCGCGTGTACGTTAACGTAATTTTTTCTAGCTCTTTCCTGCGCGTGTCAGTATACAGGGTGTTCCAAAATTTTAGTATTTTCTTGAAAGGGGTGATTCCAAAAGTCATTTGAAGTTAGTCGTTACTGTTTTGGTCGCGCATGCGCGAGAAAAGTTGGCTCATATCGGAACACTGAGCGGTAGTCCGCTATCAAGGACACCCATGGATATACTAATAAAGTTTTTCACAATTCTCTCGTAAATTAAAGCCGACCGCCAAAAACTTCAAAGGGAAATGTGGTTCAGAATGGTGACCTCGACAACATATTTCCAGGTCATTGAAATTGAGACGACGTAGCACATCGATTTCTTGAATTTACAAGTTTTTTGTGAATATCTCATAAACTAAAGCCTACCGCCAAAAGCTTTAAAGGAAAATGGGGTCCACAATGGTGACTTTGACAACATATTTCAAGGTCATTGAAAACGAAGAGGACGTAGCATCACGACCTTGTGGATTTACTAAAGCCGACCAACACAATTGTACATTCTCGCGGAATTCGGAAACGGCTTCATCGCGTCTGTTCGTTACGAAAGGACTAAAAGACGAGAGGAGCATATTTTAAGCGAAAAAAGGGAACGTATAAAAGCAACAGGTTAATCGGTAACATTCCGCCCCTTTTCGTGGGATCGTGAGATTAAATATCACGATACAATGTCCGGGAATCTCGGCGAGCGTAAAAAATTCCATTGTCCCTTTGTGCCGGGGATTTCTGGCATGGGCCAGCGAAGCCTACCATTATAATTCACGAGCGCTTTCTGTTAACGAAAGAAAGCAAAGAGACAATTTCTTCTACGGCCTTTTGATAGTCGACATTAACGAGAAAACCTCGGCTCCATGGGACTATATTCCCTACCCTCGTTTCTCTTGTACTCGCTGCCAAAGTGGCCGTCTCGTATAAAAACGAAACACGCGTGTTGGCGAGTGTCTGCAGTCTTTGAATGAACAAGCGACAGCTAATCCGCATGACAGGCGAAATGTGCGCTCGTTCTCTCTTTTTCCGATTCAATTTTTAACGTTCTTTCCTGTCCAACAATGTCATTGTTAACACTTTCCGTGCCGAGCCGTTTTTGCTCGACAATTAAGCGAACTTATGTGCTTCGTTCTACAGGGTGTTTCGTTTATCATTGAACGGAAATATCTTGTGACGCACTGAAGTTACAAAAATATTTATTTACAAAAACTGTTCGGTATAAAGGGAACAATCTTATGATGTCATTTTTTCGTGACTATGACGGTGGGGAGGGGGGATTTAAAAACAAAATAAGTTTTTTAAATGGAACCATATATTGTTTTTGTCATACCACGACAGCATTTTCCAAGACGAACTCAACGATATATCACACTATGTATAAAAAAAATTTATTTGCAAAAATTGTTCGGTATAAAGGGAACAATCTTATGGTGTCATTTTTTCGGGACTGTGGTGGTGGGAAGGGGGATTTCAAAAACAAAGTAAGTTTTTTAAAAGGAACCATATATTTTTTTTGTCATAACACGATAGCATTTTCCGAGACGAATTCAACGATATATCATATTATGTTATTTACTGTTACAAAACATTAGAAATGACAGGATGTTTCACGCAAATTGTTTCAGGCCATAACTCCGTTATTAACGCATTTACAAAAAAATTCCAAAGGAGAAAGATAAATGGTTCGAAGAGTGCTACATTCGTAGGTCCTGAGATCTTTTTTAGATGGAACTGAGCATGTGCAATTTACAATTGCATAATTTCTTTAAATAGAAATGCATACTTTTTGTTGCATTATTCGATTCCTCTGTTCATTCTACGTAAAAAATTATTAGAGAAACATGACAAAAAAATTATTAGTTCTCGAGATATTTTCAAAGCCTGTCTTTATTGAAGAATATTCGGACACTCTAAAAAACGATAACTTTTTTTATATTGTACTATCCGATTTGAACTTTTTTAGGAAGCTAGTGCAATTAGTTCACTACAGATGTGAAAAGAAATTTTTTCAGAAATTGCAATTGATCGGAATTGTAGAAAAAATAATAAAAGTTGCATTTTGCAACTTTTTTATGCGGGACTATATTGAAAATTTAAGAAATACGTTTTGTATTGTATATCTGTGTCAATCAAACATATTCTGAAAATTTCGTCAAAGTCGGTCATTCAAGGTCAGAAACGTAGGAAAGGATGAAACGTATGTATAAATTCACTGTAAATACTTATCTACCTTTTAAAGTAACTTTAAAGAAAAGGATTATTATTGCATTAAAAGAATTCAGTACATTCTTCAAACGTTAATCAACAAGTTTATCTAATTTGGAATTGTAATGTTGAGTAGAATTCTTTTTAAAGCATTTCCAAACGTGTTGTAATAAGACCGTCTGACTAGGGAGACCCGCAGTAAAAATGTAGGGCAATTTTTGTTCTACTTTCCGATTCTCCGTAATGGAAATACCTTCAAAGGTTAAAGATTACGTAGATCTTCTAACGACCATAGTAGGGAAATATTTGAGAAAATTCAATCATTTTTATTGCTACTTGACAGTGTATATACATGTACATAGTTTTCTATGGGTGCACTATGTGAGGAATTGTTCCTGGCAGGGACCCTAACTATTATAACCAAAAAGAAAAAAAGTCATGGAATAACAAGTATTTCATCGACTAAAATCGTATTGGTTAGAAATAAGGATTATAAGTAACCGAAAATTTTTTTCTCTTGTTGCTAAATGTTATCGTTGAGAGAAATTCACTTCGATCACTTATAACAGTTATTAATGAGGGTTTATTTCGATCGCTCATAATAGTTATTGATGAAGGAAATTTGTAATTGTCGTCTACATACAGGGTGTCTCAAAATTCCTTCAACATTCGGAAAAATGGGAGATTCCTGATATCATTTGAAACGACATTTTCCTTTTCAAAAATGGCGTCCGCGGCTTTGTTTAGGAGTTATTAACGAAAAATACGGACCAATCAGAGTGCGGCGATGTTTTTTCTTTATATTTTGTATAGATTATCTTAAATATGAATAATAATCAACTTTTTATTAATGATTTTTATCGAAGAAAATTTTAGAATAACTGTTATTTTTGGTCCCTGGTTCCAGGACATAGGCTAACTGTACTGATTACTGCGGTATCAGTTCAATCGTTCTTTATTTTAATGTTATTCCTAATTTATGATGAAATAATAAATTGTGCAAGCATTTTATAGAAGAATGATGTATTCTGAATGCAACAAAAAGAATTGGTGGCCTTCAAAACCTAATACATCATAAGAAAATATTAAGAAAATAGAATCGATAATTTTGTACGTATTAATGCGTACGAAAAACGATTACTGCGTACCCATTACTGCGGATTAGAATTCGAAATATACGAGCGTGCGGAAACGAACCACGTATCTAGGCAATAATTTAAATAAATCCTGAGTACAGTAACAAATAATTTGTTTATTTATTACATATCAAATGAATAGACTTTTTATTCATTTTAATACATTCTTTTAATAAATATTTGAGCAATATTTATTATCTTCGGTTTGAAGCTGTTTTAAATTAAGAGCATTGTGAAGTTTACAACATTTCACAATTGTATTTACAATGTAAACTCCTTTATCTTTCTCAATTCTTCTTCCTTTTTATTTCTCAAAATCTCCATTCTTTCTTTGTTTCTTAAGTTTTCTGTGCCATAAGTAGATCTTTTCGTGCACTTCACATTACTTTGTTTTTCATTTTCGTAAATGTAACATTACATACATGGTACAGTTAATTCCATCTTGATTCTTCATTTTCGGAGAAGAAACCCATTTAATTAAAGAATAAATTTATCCTAGTTGCGTAGGAAATATTATTACGAACAACGTAAATGGTAACACGGATATACTACCTTGTATATTAAAACCGCGTTACAACAATTTTTGTTATACCAGGGCATGTAAGGAACATGCGCTGACAGTATAAACGGCCATTTTACTTCGAAGAACCATAAAGTGACATCATAAAAACGTCCAGGCGCCGTTGAGGTTCCCTACAAACATGCCGCGACATGTTTAATGATATCACCTTAGACGGTATTTTCACTTTACTAGATAAACTGAAATTTCCAGTACGGTACTACCGAAGGCGTAAAAAGAAAACAAATTGGCAACCGTGGGCGTGTAGCTTCAGCCGCGCAATGAACATAACCATTCTCATAATCGAATTAGTAAGACTTCTGCAGACTATCGTGCCTCTTTTCGCTTCGTGCCAAAGTACCCGTGGAATAAAAACAAAGCCGGCACCTGCAGCACCGTGGCACTTGCCAGCGACAAACTGTCGAAAGTGCGCGGAAGAAATGCTACTTCCTCCGTTAAAATCACTTAACGAAGAAATTCATTAGAGACCAGTGCCACGGCGCGAGGTCAATGGGAAAATAATGCTGGTCTTCAAAAACAAGAGCAATTTTCACAAACTGCTGACTAACAACGGCTCATTTATATTGTTATCAGGACGGTTTAATACAATACAAAATACACCTTCTTTGAAAATCATATTTTGGTTAGGACCGGAGATATACACGCTTGGTAATCATTTCGAATAGGGTATTCATAATGTCCGTGAAATATGTTGTCAAGGTCACCATTCTGAGCAATATTTATTCCCTGTAGAGTTTTTGGCGGTCGGTTTTAGTTTACGAGATATTTGCAATAAACAGTTGCTAATGCACGCAATCCGTTTTCTAACCTACCACACGACCTATCCAGCTGTCTAGCTATGACCTTCTGCCATCTGTTTGAAATATTAACTATATCTTTTACATAAAATGTTCCCGTTTGTTTATTAAGAAATACGTACTGTACGTGACAGATTCGACGCGAACGAACTTATTACGCAGCCTAATAGAATGCCGTTCGTTTTTGTAAGGAACTGCTCCGGAGAAACAGTTGAAATTTTAAATAGCAAATACGTGAACTAAATTCTCAAGTGCAGCCCGACTGTTACCAGTCTTAGGTGTACGTAGCCCGAAATAAACTACAGCGAAGCAGAGTCCGAGCAGTTGGCAGACGAGAAAACAATCACAAGAGTTAAAGGCGAAGTTTCGAAAAATCAATTGAAATGGCGCGTATAGTTACAAGAGAAATCTCCACTTAAAAAACTTTCTACTGAGGCGGAACGATTCGTTTGAGCGGTCTGTATCTCGTGTTAGAAATTGTGCTTCGCCCTCGCTATCGTAGCTCGCCACTTCAGTACTCTTAAATACCTACGACCGCGTACACTTCGTTTCCATTCTTCGGGTACTTCGGCACGGAGCAGAAAAAAACGCTGAGGTCGAGAGCATCCGCTCTAACTCGGCTATCAGAAAGCCGTCGGGAAAATGGTTAATCCTTCGGTCTCGCCAACTAAAGAAATATATCTTGGACTGTGGTTGCAGTGAACGTGTTGTCTGATCAACACGTCGAAACAACCAAAAAGATTAACTGTTTTGCAAATGATTATGCCGCTTGCATTTCAAAAATCAAAAACTTCTTGCAGTCTAGTAATGAACGACCAAAATTTTCGACGCTAAGAAGAGCAGCGTATGGTAAATGCTTTGAACTATGTCTCTTTCTTTCCCATACGCTGTCCTTCTTTACATCGAAAATTTTGGTCGTGACTGATGTATATCCCAAATAGCACCCGGACATCCGATGGATGTCCAGTGGACCTCTGTACATCCCACGGACGTCCGAATAATGTCAACGGACGTCCGGTGCTATCTGGGATAATATTATAAAAATAACAAGATTAAATATATTTATATTTTGTGCGACTTTTACTATAGTATATACTGGAGTCAAAAAATATATTCAATAAATTCCCATGAAAACACCTTTACAATTTCAATAATTGTCAAATAAAATTGTCAAATAAAATTTTTTTGCTTACTTCATTGCTTACTTCATTAGACAGGTGTCCTAATTAGGATGGTTTAAAAATTTCTGTTTGAATGCTAGACTTTAGTAATGTTAGACTTTAGTGGAAAAGGTTGCCCCCAGGTTGGTGAATTGCTGATGACAGGTCGAGTCACAGACACCGAAACAAGCGGCGGTGATTTAGGCGTCCCCAGCCCAATTTCGTGATTTTGCAAGACGTTCGAAGTACAATATGCGGTCAAGCATTGTCCTGTTGCAGACTGATCCCCTTATCTAGGAGCTGACGAAGCGGATTTTTCGCAATCTTACTTGAACACGGCCAAATCGAGACAAGTACCGTTCCGTGTCGATGCTACCACCAATTTCGACCAGCTCGACAAACATAGTTACGACAAAATGTTCGAACCTGTCGCAAGACGAGAGATCACGAGTTTAGTTCCAAATCTAGTGCATTCAATTGCTTTTCGAAATAGCAGTCACGAGACTAGACTTTTTGGACACCCTGTATAGACATTTGATGGTCCACCAATGTGTGCGTCAGAATTAGCCTGGAGCTCGGAAAGGTGCAAAAATTAGGTTTTTCCGACGTGCACCAAGTTGTAATGCTAAGCGTTCTATAGTTGTTAATACTTTATAGTTAATGTTACCCAGTATTAAAAATGTACTTGAAAAAATAAAACCTTACACGAATGTGAACGAAACAATCTTATTGTATGTTTATAGTTTATATACAAAATGTTGCCTCTTTCTAATATTTTTGATATCCTTGATATTTGTCCACGAGTGTATATCAATTTCCCAATGAAACTTTCAATGAAATGTGCAACACTCATAGGATAAATGTACTTATTACTGCGGCATTTTTTCCCAATGCGATTAAAACACGTAAAAATAACTATTGTCTTGAATAAATTTTTACGATTCAATGAGATTGTATTCTTATTGGCGAGGCAAATAAAATTGTCAATCATTCTTATATTTTTATAATCTCAGGATTTGGAAAAACATTCTTCATAAAAGATAGAAATAAGACCATTTTTCTTCAATCTTGATCATTATTTAGATACCTACTTCGATACAATAAAAATGTAAAAAGAAACTTCTCTTGCCTTTTTATAAAAAAAAATTAAGTCCTAAGCATTACTGCAGTACAAAAATCACTAGGAATGTCCCAAATACTGCGGTGTGGATTACAACTAGTTACCTATTCGATACATGTACACTTATGTAGGTAGGATGCGATTTTTGATAAAGACTATTATAGATAAAATAAGAAGATATTACAAAAATTAAATCGAAAAGTAATGAAAAAAACAGTACCAAAAATAAAGAACAAAGCAAAGTGAAGTGCACGAAAAGATCTATTTAAGGAACTGAAAACTAAAGAGACAAAGAAAGCACGGAAATTTT
Organism: Lasioglossum marginatum; assembly: GCA_028455795.1. Classification (NCBI taxonomy): domain Eukaryota; kingdom Metazoa; phylum Arthropoda; class Insecta; order Hymenoptera; family Halictidae; genus Lasioglossum; species Lasioglossum marginatum. The sequence goes on from CM052241.1 coordinate 1,371,317, forward strand.
GAAGAAATAAAAAGGAAGATTTTATCTATTTTATTTTTTAATATTTTCTTATGTTGTATTAGGTTTTGAGGGGTCACCATTTTTTTTTTGTATTCAGAACACATCCTTCCTTGTTCTTGTTATTTCATGATAAATTAGGAATAATATTAAAATAAAGTATAAGTAAGTATAAGTGAATGTATAATTTATAAGATTGTAAAATTTGTAAGATTGTATGATTTACTTTTGTTGTGAAAGTATTAAGCTTATCGATAACAGTTAGCCGTTGCTTGGCTATATGCATCGTAGCATTTCAATCGTCCGAATAGTTTTTGCTCTATCGTACCCGCCAATTTCGAATAAGTGGTTTCGAGAAAAACGCGGCTAAAGTTTTCGCTACTGTTCCGCGAGCTGCATCTACGTAACTACTTCGAGTTTCCGCCTGGAACGTTAAGGGATATAATCTCCGTGCATGCCGCTATTGATTAAACCAAAAAAAGGAAACCATTGCCAAAAATGATAGCCAGTACTCAGAAAAGTAACTTTTTAAATGTACAGAAACCAATTGCGCGAATCGTATATGAAAGTTGACGTGTGTTAACACTAAACCTACCACTACCAGTCAAATGACCGATTGCATATTTTTTATTTTACCGCTATTAAAATTATACAGCTACTTCCATGGGAAATGTGTCAATAAATTTCTTTATTCCAGCACATACTATAATAAAAATTGTACACAACCTAAGTAAATACAGTCTTGTCATTTTTGTAAGGTAAAAGCATTTTAATCAATTTTAGTGCTTGGTAGGTTTAAAAACTTTGAAAGAATGTAAAAATACAGTTATATTATTTTCAGACTATTAAAAATATTAGGAAAGAAAATAAATGTCTATTTCCCACTTTAGATTGTTGCACTTCAGGTAGAAAATTTTTATTTTGCATAAAGATCCGCTGTCTAGCTATGACTGTTCAGGCACGCCTGTGCAGGACTACCGGTACACCTGTATGATAAAACTACGCTGTTATTTTGGCCAATACAGAACGCCGGAGCAAATATGGAAAATCATTCGATACGTCTGAGCCAGTGTCACCAGATGAAGCCCTCTTATATGGCAAGGGTTTATTGTGAATGTAAGCCTGAGCGAAAGACACCTTCTGGATAGCCTTTTATTAATCCCTTGCCGTATTTTAACCAGTCACACTCGTCATGAAGATTTTAAACAAAGTCATAGCATCGTATGTACGACAGCATAGTGACGAGATGTCTAGTCCTATCTCTAATTTATCTTCGACATCTTGGAAACGAGATATCTCGTCCATTTTGGGGGGGGGGGGGGGGCAGGTTGAGACCTGTGGTTTGATCTTGAGGTTTAAAGTTTCCTAGAGCAGTGTTGCTCTCTACACTTTGGAACGCATAGTAAATTTTTCTTGTAGGTTAGTTTTAGCTTTAGCTATCTTAATTGTTATTGAAAATTGTTATTGAACAAGAAAATTTTCAAAAAACTTGTTGAGGTTTATGAGCTATATTACTAGCTACGTCATAAGAAAACGAAATATCTCGTCCATTGTAGTGAAAGGGTTAATAAGCCTACTTACGCTAAAACGTCGTTTCTCGTCGCTAGACAGCGGATCTTTATATAATATAGAAATTTTCCACCTGAATTCCAAACTGGAATGCAATACAAATTTATTTTCTCTCGTAATATGTTCAATAGGTTGCCAATGATATTGTCGCGGCCACAAGATAGTCAAATCTATCCCCATCCTGATTCGTCACCGATTTGTATATACAGTAAATCCTCTATAAACGCAACAAGGACGTACACGATAAACGCAACAAAAATATCCCCTCCACTGTGTAATCTGATCTCGGCTCGGGTGTATCGGTGTGAACCACTACTAATGCGACGCGGAGAGTCGTAGTCGTCGGCACAGTTCAAAGACCCATGCGTCATCACAATGTAATAGCAATGTAAAATCGCTTCTATTATTACTTATCTTTTTATCAAACTGTCACCAATATATTTGTGGCATTTTTCTGATTAAAATAAGACCAAATACGATATAATTTCAATATGGGAAAGAAAGAGACGCGGAGAGTCGCAGTCGCTTCGGCCTCGCGCGGTCTCTCTTTACACGCGTTGTCCTTCTCTACGTTCGGCTCGGCCTTTGAAGCTCAAAAATAGTGTCCCGTCTACGATAAACGCAACCGAATCCCTCCGAGGCTGTTGCGTTTATAGAGGATTTACTGTATATCGTCCTCAACCGCCTGCCGATGTCCCAACGTCTAAGGTAGGGCCTGCTAGATAGCCTTACTGATGAGTCCTCTAGCGGGTCTAGGACGAAACGTTCCTTTCCTTTTCCTCCTCTCTTTCATATTTCTTTGGAGCTCCTTCCCTACTCTTTGACATTTATTTAGAGCTCCCACAATATAAAAGTATTTTCAAATTCGTCTAATGTTTTGAATGTTTTAAATTACACCTACTGATTTTTGTCATAAATGCATAAAATTGACCGCTATCTATTGATGGCATATTCAATTAGACAGTAAAAACTGACAGACTCACCGGAGTTGCACCAGGGTATTCGGTACGCCTGTGCAAACGTGCCTGAACAGTCATAGTTGACAGGCTTACCTTACAGGCGTACATGTGTAGCCGGCTTTACGCATCTATGGACGAGTGATTTGTCCCGTCGCGGCGCGTCGTGTTGACGTTCACCGATACTTTCTCCTCGGCAGGTCTATATTTGCGAGCTAGCTGGCGGTAAGACGACAAGCGCGGCGATCGATGAGTCTCATTTCGCCATCTGTTCCGTTGAACTACTTCGAAACTCGATTTTCACCGTTCCATACTTTCCGTATAACTTACTCGGACGGGACCGCGAATTGCATCAGGAGCATTCTTACATCCGACCGCCTACGCGAGATCTACAGAGGCGAGATTGTTAAGGATCTTTGAGGATCTCAAACTTGTTAACTGGAGCCCGCTCATATCGCGCACCAATATTCCGGTTACTATACCTGGCGGTTGAATCGACTCAACCTGAAAACCAAAGACGTCTCTTTGTCATTTAACACATTACCGATCGGTGATTATTGAATAATTTTGAAAAATCTATGGTACGGTAAACGCCCCTTTACTGTCCAACAGCCGTGTTTTGCACGAACAGTGATCGTACCCGGACACTATTTTTGATTTATGACTGCATCTACCGCGCCAACCGCGCCGAGCGAGACTTCAATAGAGAGCCGAACATAGAGAAGGACAGAAGAATAGTGCAGTGGGTAGGCACTGAACAGTGATCGTGCCCACAAACCCGAACAGTACAAACGGTAACACTAAAAATAAAATATCTCTTTAACTAATGGGTTTTCGATATTAACAGGTTTATACTTTTTGTAGAGAATATGAAGCTTCATCGATTCGTGCAGGAAAAACATACGATCCCTACATAGGTTCACCTACAAAAAAAGCTCACACTGACGAAAATCGAAGTGGTAATATCTGGTGAACCATCCTGTATACATATAATATTTTAATAAAGAATATACATAAAGTAAATAAATGTTTGAAGTTGAATGAATACGTATTTTTATATTAATGGCACTCCAACTATGAAACTCCAACTACACATACTGAGAAGCTCATATCTACTTGTGCCTGTAATTGTCTACAAAATTTTATCTAATCCCCATAGATTCCAGTTTCTTTTCATCACGCCGTCAATTAATTAATTTATACAATTTATTAATCACAATATTACTACAAAATTTTCTGTTTCTTACATTGGTACCGAGCGGAAGTTCTCACGCTTTACATCTGGGTCATAGTATGCTGTACTTTTTCCGTTATGATAATGAAGTACTTACAAAATTATGAACTCTTTTGTAATGAAATAAAGTTCCAGAGAATGCATTCGATACATTATAACAGAAGCTTGATCAAATTGCTATGATTCTGCTATGGTTCAATTATTCCCTCTTAAGAACACTATAATTATAAAATCACTGGGTTAATAAATTAAGCGATACGATAATTAAAAGAAGATTGCCGCAAAATTAAGTTATTGAGAAGATCAAATAAAATCGACATAATAGCGTAACAATGGAGTATAGTTAATTCGTACATTCTTATGACAGTGTTCATGTATAATTACTGAGTTTCATCGAAGCTAATTAAATATTTTATGTCTCTTTTCACAACCTTTTCCTATTATTTAATTGGATCGATTATCGGAAATATTTCCTTTTCCTCTTATCTATCGATAGCCGATATGGTTCATAAAATGGCCACGTAATTAAATTGAAACAAATTTTTCTCCAGATATCTCAAATCATTCCTCCATTTATCAGAAAATCTCTTTCGAAAAGTCGCAGGCATGTTCCGTATCCATTTCATTAAATTGCATACTTTTACATTCAGATAAGTCCTAATTAATAACCATCATCGACCGAGCAGAATCGAGTTGACATTCGTCGTGAATCACATGCATATGTACGTCAGAGTAGCAATTTCGTTAAAGTTTCGAATAGTCAATCAAATTTGCGAGGCAGACTATCGAGGAAACACTGTAAACTGTAAACTATCGATCGCGCGTCAATAGTAGACTGCGGATGTTCATACTACTTCCCATTCTACATATAGACGAATCTCCAAAGGTAGAGATAAAAGAGAAATTTAATATTTATACAGTCTGATCAATTTTAATCTGTAAATGATTATTACCTGAATACTATATGTTACATAACAAAATAGTTTATTTCGTGTAAATAGTGTCTCCATTACACGGACGCGTAGAGGTCACATGAAGGTGATATGCGTTTCTCTAAATGGAATAGCATAATATTTAACGCTCTAATGGATGCAGCTTGATATTCTCTATAAAAATTATTATTTTAGAAGGTATTAAATGAAGGTGACCTTTATGAAGGAATTATTTGCACTAAATTGGACCCTCCTCAAAACTATTCATTTTATATTTCAACTAGGGTAATTGTACCAATTACTGCGGTATCATGCTTCGATCGTACTTTATTTGAATATTATTTATGTCTTTTATTTTAATATTAATTATTATTTCTAACTTATCATGTAATAATAATATATGTATGCAATATATATGTTGCATACATATATACAATTGCACAATAATATATGTATGTAACATATTTATGGAAGAATGACATGTTCTGAATACAAAAAAAATTGGTGGCCCTCAAAACCTAATACAACGTAAGAAAATATTAAAAAATAAAATCGATAAGATTTTGTACGGATTACTGAGAACAAAGAAGAGCCATGTACTAATTACTGCGGATTAGAATTCGAAATGTACGAGTGTAACAAACGAGCGGAAACAAATCACGTATCTAGGCATTAATTTAAATAAATCCTGAGTACAGTAATAAATAATATTTTCATAATCATTACATTTCAAATGAATAAACCTTATATTAATTTTAACACCGTAGTATATATAATATCACATAAATATCTAAATACATTCTTTGAATAAATATTTGAGTAATATTTATTATCTTCAGTTTGAAGCTGTTTAAATTAAGAATCGTATGCAGAATGTTTTTTCAAATCCTGAGATTATGAAAATATGAGAATCATTGACAATTTTGTTTGCCTCGCCAACCAGAATTCTCATTAAATTGTACAAATGTATCCCGGACAAAATATTTATTTTTACGTATTTTAATCTCGTTGGGAAAAAATAAATTGCAAAGTCTGTCGACGTCGACAACAAATTGAAACAATTTCTGTAGAGATAGCTACCGTTTAACCCTTAACTCGAATGAAGACTCTGAGGTGCCACTAAAAATTACTGTGCCATTATTCAAAATATTGTTTATACTAATATATGATCAAAATTTATCGAGCAATTACAGAAACTAGTTGTTCAGTAGTTGCAATTTATACCATAGTATTAGGGACATTCGTAGTGATTTTTGTACCGCAGTAATGAGCTCCTCCTTCACTTTAACGTACGCAATGCTGAGGGCATAATTTTTTTATTGGAAAGCTAAAAGAAGTTTCTTTTTACATTTTTATTGTATCGAAGCGGGTATTTAAACAATAATAAAACTTTGCCGTATCCAATTTAAAGCAATATAAAGAATGTGCAATCATATGAGCAACAGTCCTTTGATGATCGAAATAAAAGAAAAATGGTCATACTTTTACCTTTTATGATGAATTCTTTTCCTGAGATTATAAAAATATGAGAATGTTTATCAATGTTGTTCGTCTTGCCAACGAGAATTTATTCACGGCGAAATACTTATTTCTACGTATTTTAATCTCATTGGGGAAAAATAACGCAGCAAAATCTACTTTTAAAATGACATGTACTATTTAAGTGACTAACATCTAAATAAAATATATTTAATATAATAAATAAAAAACACCGAGAACGTTCGCACACACTGTTATTAACGAAGGCGTTACCTTTAACACTGGGTGGCTCCATTAACGGTTATAACTGTTGGTTCGCGTTAGGCAATTTAATAAGTTAATTCGATTACTATTCGCATCATGATTTCCATATTTATGAGCGAATAATTAATAATCCAGCCGCGAAATTGATTTGAATGTCGCGTTGCCCAGCGGGAAGTCTCGTAAAAAAATTCTTTTGGCTTAGCATATGAATGAATTCGATTCGTGTAGCCACGCTAATTATTTCGCACTGATTTATTCGTATAATCGGCTAACGAAGGCACAATCGGTGCAAATTCAATTTCCTTTTCAGCGGTGGAGTTATTATCCGATTTTCTTAGATTGCGCCGATGAGAAAAACATATTTTCCAGGATTTTATTAAGACCGCTCCTGACGGCGAGCACCATTTGGCCTATATTCCCACGAAAACAATGCCTTTCACGAGATTGTAAGAAAACGAGCTTCCTTACTATCTTTTCGTTTTTAGAAAGTCTCGTATTGCATTCATTGCGCGGCGCTTTGTTAGAGGAAAATGAAAAATACTCATTAAAAACAATGGAATACGTGCTTACGAAACGGAAATGGATTATTAGTTTCGCAATATTATAGTTGAGTAAACAAACAACGTTTATTCAGAAGAGATTTTGTAATCTCAAAATTGAATTTGCACCGATTGCGCCTTCGTTGGCCAATTATGCAAAATAATTAACGTGGCTACACGAATCGAATTCATTCATATGCTAAGCCTAAAGAATTTCTTTACTAGTTTCCCGCTGAGCAACGTTCAAATCAATTTCGCGGCTGGATTATTAATTATTCATTCATAAATATGGAAATCATGATGCGAATAGTAATCGAATTAACTCATAACATTGCCTAACGAACCAACAGTTATAACCATTAATGGAGCCACCCAGTGTTAAAGGTAACGCCTTCGTTAATAACAGTGTGTGCGAACGTTCTCTATTTTTTATTTATTATGTTAAATGTATTTTATTTAGATGTGAATCATTTAAATAGTGCATGTTATTTTAAAAGTAGGGTAAATGTACCTTTTGCGGCGGGTTTGCTAACGTTCGTTTTACAGCGATATTTTTCCCAATTAAATTAAAATACGTAAAAATAAATATTTTACCCTGAATAAATTTGTAGAATCCAATGAAATTGTATTCTCGTTGGCGAGGCAAACAAAATTGTCAATCAACTCATATATTCTTCTATCTCGATCAACAAAGGACTGTTGTTTATATGATTATACATTCTTTATATTGCTTTAAATTACACACGGGAAAGTTTTATTATTATTTAGATATCTACTTCGACACAATGAAAATATAAACTATATAAAAAAACACCTTTTAAAAACCACGCTTATATTAGAATTCACTAAAACGGAGAAAATAATTTTTATAGACACATTAGTGAGTATAAATAAAAGCGTGGAGCGCCCACGAAGATTACGTCAATATAGTTTATATAGATTACGTCAATATAGTGCGGCAGCACTGTCGCCTGTCACATTGTTCCTCGCGGCTCCGCGACATGACGCCGAATAATGAGAATTACGAGTCGTAAATGTAAAAGTAGGAGTTTTGAGGCAAATAGCACCCTAGATTGATCTTTCATCTAGCGATTTTGACTACTAAGAAATCCCGTCTCTGCATTATTGAGGTATCAGAAGTGAAATCCCGGACCCTTGCAATCCTCGCGTACGTATATGTGGTCTAGCGGTGTGTGCACTCACACTCATTTGAGTAGACGCTACCCTTAAGGCACATAAAAGCCGTTAAAGTTGGCATCGGCGTGTCAGTGTTGAAAGCATGCATGACCTCTTAGGAACGTTGAAACGTTGAAACGCTCGTTTACAGCTGCCTTCATGCCGGTATTAGCTCGTGCAGGAACCGACCGATGCACTTTTCTACGATGAAAAATCGCCTTGCCGGCAGTTCCGCTCGGCACACGGAAGAGGAACGAGTCGCGTGCGTTATTTTGATTAATTGAAAAAATTACATCGCCTCCCGACAGCAACAAAGCGGAAGTTTCGAGGCAACGATGAACTAATAGGCCGATGATAATTAGTCCGTGCGTCGTCGCGGAGAATCGATATATTAGGCGAAGATTAATCGCCCAGGGCTGATACGCCGTTGCAGAACCTGTTTGTCCGATATCTTCGTGTATTATACTAATGAGGGAGTCGTCGCTAATCTGTTGGACGACATCCAACACACTTTACCAGCTCTCACTCTACTGTTGCAGCTGTTCGACTCGATAATGAAGAATGATGGCAAATTCCTGCTGCTTCTTTTCCTCGTACTGACATTTCTAAATTACCAGAGGCTTCTGCTGGCAAGAGTAAATTGATGTTTGCAAATTATGCCAGCCACGAAGAACAGCTTTTTAACCCACCTACACTTTTCAGTTTAATTTGACCCAACAGCAGAAGTGTATAAGTTAATTCGAATATTAGTGGGAATCGCTGTATAAATAAGTTTTAGTAACTTATCTCTTGTGTTTATAAATAAATAGACTGCGGATGTTTATGCATTTTCCAATTTTTGTAGACAAAATTTGAAGAAAACGGAATGAAATAAAATCTTCTTTTTAATGAGAATAGCCTTTGGAGATCCAAAACAAATAAAAATTGTAGAAAATTCTATCGAACTTTATATTCTAGCCTTCTTTGAACATTTTTATAAGCCGTAAATGCATAAAGATCCGCAGTCTAATAACGAATACCAACGTCCCTACATAATAGATAATAAATCTAGTTTTAAGGTGTATGTACGCTCATTCCCGACAAAGGAGAACATTACATTCGAAACAGAAGATCGTGTGAAATTTCTGAAGTTCGAGCCGCTGTTTTCGTACAATTAGTGTGAAGATGAAAGGTACATACGAAATAATTAAAAGCGCGCCAATATGACGCGGCCTGTAATTATTAAAGCGCTCGGCTGCTTAACCAAAGCAGGAATGAATCCACTTTGCCTTGCCACTTGAAGTTTGACCGTATTTCCACAAAGATTAAAGTTTCATTCATCGAGTAAAAGCACTGGCTTCTTGCGACCTTGTGTGCATCGGAACACATGCCAGCCAAACTGTATTTTCATCTTTTCCGAGCTCGCAAACGACCACTTCATTTTTTATTTGAAGTGTTCGTCTCGTGCGGACTAATAACCTTAATTAATTGGTAATTCCCTTCTCAACGTACCTTGTTACATTTTCAATCGACACGTTGGAACCTTCAAAGCAAATGAATCACAAGCATCGGACCTTGCTTTAGAAAGCTCGCGAACTTCCACACTACTCTTAACCGCCTATTTTTATCGTTTTACTCTGCTATCAGATACATGTTGGTTTCATTTTTATTTAACACTTTGCACACGGAGCTATTTTAACTCAAAAATTAACCTTCACACTGTGTGTGTGTACTGCGATTCTAACGTTAACCGTGTACAGTTAACAATACATCAAGTATCAATTTAAATACCAATATCAATTTAATAACTCTTGGAGAGAAAGATATTTTCGAATTTTTTTCGATTGTGACACTGGCTAAAAAAATAATCTATGCAGCATTTCCATGCTCTCTGACTATATTCAAATAGAATCCTAAAAAAGAAATTCACAATTTTGAAATTCAGCAAATTGGATTTAAAAAAAATATTTTTCTTTAGCATTTCGTTTACTTCGTCGAACAATACAAATTTTGTTTGTCACATTTCTTCTTATATTTATTAATAACAGAGGTATTTGCAGAATTTACGAAGGTATTTACTACTATCTACGTATAAAATATGTATACTATATATTCATGTACAAAATTTATATTTTACAAGAAAATTCAACGATATATGTACATACATATAGAAATGTATATTTACGATGTGCTATAATGGAGAAAACCATGTTTAAAAAATAAAACATTTTCAAGCTCGATGTGCCACGTTTTCCCATTGTTCGATCGATCTGAAACTTTGCATAGACTATTATTTTACAATTCTAAGGTTGTTATTCCTACGAATTTCTACAAATCCTTTCGTAAATATATTTTTTGCACAAAAGAAAACCCGATTTTTTCAAGGTTCTAGACCAGGCGACCTCTTTAGTTCCTTCAGTAACGGTTGCTAAAAATCGCGTTTACTTTTTTAGATTGAAGAAACCGGAAAATCGCTAAAACCGCAAACTTCTAAGAAGAAGCATCTGGAGACCCATTGGAAATGGAGTCCGGAGTAATCTCCGCGGGAGAACCGTCGAAGACAAATACTTGTGCGATGTACTCGGTTCGGGTGCTTTAAGAAACGTGCGCCAGATCTCGGCCGTTCTATTTCCTATCCGAGTATCCATATTACACGTTACAATGCGAACCACTCGATACTTCTTGTATATCCACCGAGGCGGGCTTATGCCCAATCCACGGTTTCGATCAAACGGAATCTGTCTTGCGACGCGGAGGCATTTCACCGTGCACCTGCACAGAGGAAAGCACTAAACGCTGATGATGGGCATGCATCAATTAGCATCAATTAGCATCGATTCCTAACAGCAAAGTATGATAATATTCAAGGTACCTATGGATACATAAATACAATAGATACAAAGTTTGTAGATTCCAACTTTTCCTTTTCCGTTTGGCTTCAGTTGAAGCAAATGTGCCCAGCACTGATGTAAGTGATGTTCCGGCGCGCGGAACCGTGTTTCGTCGCGAAAGGACCGTTGCACCGAAGTCCTCCGTTGAACCTTTATTTTATGACTAGCTCGCGACAAAGGGACCTTTCGACGAGCTCGTGACAAAGAACCTTCTCGAAATTTCAGCAAACTTGCCATTTGGTGAACACTCCAGATGTGGCCCAAACATTTAGTTTATTCTCCTATATTCCCTCATAAATTATTATTGAATAAATCAAAAAACCACAACTGCACATTACTTTTCAGATGTTCAATTCTCTCAGAGAGAACAAAATTTTCAATGAAATCAAATTCTGAAATTGACTTTTGGCCAGCTTTTCAAGCCAAAGTACTTCACTACGCGCTGTGTTGATTTTTACTGTTTTAGCGGAATTTCGATGCTATGCGATTTTAATTTTTCACTATGCGATTCCCTTGTTTAGCGAAACAATCGTTCTTTTGTTTCTTCTAGATTTGAAGTTGCATTGACAACAAAATTGTTGGCGACGTGTGCGGTCAGTTGCAATTATGTACGAGAAGTGAATCAAAAGTTCGCGGAATGACATTTTTTTCTGTTGTATTGGTAACGCTGCAGCAGTTTCTTCGATTGGAACGATTGCGATCGATAATCTTGTCTATCATCGGGTCAAGTTTCACGACGATGCTACTAATCATTCGTATGCGGCTATAGTCTTATGGTATGATTTTGTTATTAGCTGACGTCACAAGTGACCCAGAATGCCTCTCGGTTTTCTTTAAAACCCCTTACGCTATGATTTGTCACAACTACAACGATTAGAACCTTTTTATCCTAAATAATTTCTCAGAAGACAAACAAAATGATATTTATTGTGTGTCTGCATTAATTTTAGTGTTTAAATTTTTGTAACAGGAGAATGTCTTCCCTAAACATTTACCCAAAATAATAATATTCTGCATTGATTGCGGGAAGCATGACCAAAATAAAAAATTGATTTCATCCCTAAATGACTTTGTCAAAAACAACATTACAGTATTCTTGAATTTTTCTAATCTATTACTGTTTTATATTTCACCCAACTAATTTCTTCATAAATGCATAAAGATTCGCAGTAATAAACGTAGTTAAATAACGCAATTTTTAACGAAAATTCAAATAAATAATTCTTGTTAATCATTTCTGTGAATTTACTGTCCACGCCACAATTACACCAGATGATTTTAAATATTAAACGGGCAAGGCGTAGTATCTGGAACGAAAATGGCAGTAAAAAATAAAAATGGTACAGAGAGTTAAGTGAGAAGCTTCGTAAGCTTCGTCCGAAAAGAACTTATAAATGATCGCGTGGAATGAACGTCCTCTGAACAGTAGAGTAGGTCGAAAACAAGCTGTTTGTACTCCGCATAATGTTAATGAAAAACGAACCAAGCGAGCAAGTACTAGAGGAGCGGACCAGGAAGAAAACCGTTATAAAGTTAAACTCGCACCAATCTTGTGCTCGTCAGAGTTCTATTACTTCTTTTGTATCTCGTAGTTATTACATCTTTATCGCGAGCGTTTTAGAATTAACGTCGGAACTTCGTACTTTCCGAAACAGACGAGCGAACGAGTTGCTTTCAAACAATTGATAGCCGTGTTTACGCCGCTTTAGGTCTCATTATAATCCGTAACTTCATTATAAATAAAGTTTTAACGACGAAGCCCATGTTTTACAAATGAAAGAACTTGTTACCGTGTAACAATACCTGTGAAAGCAGGTTATCCACGTAATCTATTCAAGTATATTCGAGACAATGCCTCACGAATTGTCTTTGAAGCACTATAAAATGGCTACAATATCTTTGCATCGAATATGGAAAATATAACGTTTGCATTTGAAAGTTTAATTCTACGTTTAACAAACCAATAACTAAAACACTATATGTAATATGAAATAGTGTACTAGAGTGTGGACTAAAATGAAAGAGCAATAATGTTGACAATAAATTATTGTCAACAAAAACTTAATTAGTTAACCTTTCACCTTATAATTGAATTATAAGGTTTCGGAGTAAACCATACTTGGGTAAATGTACTATGAGATTATAATACGTAAAAATAAATATTTTACTCGAAATAAATTTGTACAATTCAATGAGAATGAATCCTCGTTGGAGAGACAAACAAAATTGTCAATCATGTTTATATTATTATAATCTCAGGATTTGAAACAACATTCGGAAAGTTTTATTATTATTTAGATACCTTTGCTGTCTAAATATAAACCCAATAAAAGGTAAATGAAACTGTTTAATATTGGGTAAACCTTGCTTTATTAAACATTTTTAACAGTTTTGTTTAGTTATATCGTTTGAGCCATTATTTTCCGTGTCTTATGATTTGTTCAATGATTGAATTGTTCATTTAGGCTATTCTTTTCCTTCTGGGGCAAAAAATTTTGCACTTTCTTTTATACAATCCTGTAGATTTCAAACGCGGAGTTCACTCGTTCGAAAATTATACGCGTGTAAAGTTGAGCGATTTCAAGCGTTTTTGGTAGGCAAGGGCGCCGCCATATTGGTGTTTGCCAACATTAACACTAACCATACAAAATGTGTCGGATACACATTGTTTTATGAAAATGACGAGACTGAACTTATTTAGATTTTTCACAATTTTTATAATAATATGTGATTAAATAAAGAAATTTATTGAATAATTTCCGATGGAAGCATCTTTATAATTTCAATCATTAAAAAATAAAAAATGTATTAAAAAAGTTATCGTCCTTTTAAAAATGTCCGAATATTACTGTGGTTCACTGTAGTTAGATTTTATTACCGTCTTAGCTACTGGATTTGCACTCTCCTATCGAAATAGAAAAAATCCAATTACCTTGTGAGTTACTTTCGCGGACATGTGGTTGGAACAACAGGCTGCGGTAAGGTACACAATAAGGTACTTATGAAAAATTACTCAACGCGATTGCTTCAAGCTCAGGGAAGAGTAAATTTGAAATTCTCCTCTTTCTGAACTTCTGTCTCTCTCCCTCTCGTGTCATGCAAGTTTCATGATATTATGAAACTGTGTTGAGTCCTACATTCTTCGAAGGTCTTAAGTGAACCATAAAGTTATTAGCTATAGCTTTCGTAAATCGTTCAAAGTTGAAATTCCTAGAATATACCATCGCATTTTCCAATATATAAACAACGATTTTATAATCACTCTTCTAAAAGAGAATATTCCTACCTTATAAAATAAAGATTCCAGCCATATAATAATTAAAGAAGAAAATCCTTCAAAATAAGAAATAATGCACGTCGAAGGCACGGAAATTGTGAAAATTCCTCATCTTTGATAAGGAATATCTTTTGAGTTCCAAATACTATCGTTCTACTTCTCTTTAAATATCTCCGAAACTAATGCGCGGGTAAAAAAAAGTACCCTTCGAAAATTGCTGATCTTTTTACGTACAATAAGATCCCATAATAAAAAATATAGGTTTCCATTTGAGAAAACAAAGTTGACCTTCAAATGACCTTGAAAACGTCACCCAAATAAAAAACTGATACTGCCCCCTCTTTCCCCCTCGAAATCCTTGGAAGCGTCTTTTACACTTTTTTAATATCTGTCATACTTTTCGAGATATTGAGCTGTTAAGAGTTATATGGGCCATCGTGTATGTATACCGTCCTCAACCGTCTTTTTTTTTTTTTTTTTTTCGTGTGAAAATGCGTTACGCATACCCCGACCCTCTGGGGAGAAGCCGGGGTTATGTGGGACTCCCTCAGGGAGGGGGTCGCTAGGCGAAAGCGTAGCGATTTTAGCCGACGACAGTAATAACCAACAGTAACATAATACTGTCGTCGACTAAAGTCGTTGCCGGTCAAAATCGTTGCCGGACAAATTCGTGGTCGGCCAAATTCGTTGTCGGTCAAAATCGTTGTCGATTAAAGTCGTTTTCGGTTAAAGGCGTTGTCGGTCAAATCTGGAGTCGGTGAAATGTTGTCGGTGAAAACCGTGTCGGGAAAATTTGTGTCGGTGATTTCCATGGGACCCTACCAACATTTACCAAATTTACGAAACAATGTCATCAAATTTCTCGATCCAGCCCACTGTGTAGCGTGCCTGTTCGCCTCGCGCACAGCGATGTTTAACCGGTCAAATAATCAAGGTCTTGCGAACAAGGTTCAGCAAACGATCGCGAGTGCGGTCGCGAACATTTACGGATACGCTCAACATGCGAACTATGGGGGCGGCGGGATGAGGGAAAGAGATTTAAAACACTCTCGAACTTTTAATTGGAATGCCGTGTCAAAGGATCGCGCAACGTTCTACAGATACGCGCCGTAAAAAAGAAACCGGGAACCTAGATTTTCATTTTACCCGGGAATTCGCTGTTCGAGTACGTCACCCTGAACAGATCCGAAGCGGTAAGACTACAAATTACGCTAGCCGACGAAGTTTTAAGATACTTAGTACTCGAGTGGTGACTCTGAGGCCCCACTAAAAATTTCTGTACCATTATTTAGAATATTGTTTAAATTTTTAGATCTGTCTATGCATTTATAGTGGATAAAAATTTTCAAACAATGCTGGAGTATCAAATCCAACAGAAATGATTTTTATTTATTTTGGATCTATAAATGCTGTTACTAATGAAAATAGAATTTTATTTGATATCACTTTCTTAAAATTTGTCTCATCTCTGTATTACGGTAGGACCTCGATTAACCGGATTCCGGTTATAAACAAATATGCGTTCAAGTATGATTATATTGTGAAGGGAAATAAATTTTCAAAAATAAAAAATTTATTTTGGAATATAATGTACATTTTATATATGTCCCTCAGGTCTTGATTATCCATCGGGCCTTAATTTATCCGGGCTGTTTGACTCCCGATCAAGCGGGTTATCGAGGACCTACGGTATATCAATTTCATATCCACAAAATTTAAAAAATCATAGGGTATGGAAATATTCTAGGTCGGAAGAAATGTTTAATTTTCGAATTAAAATAGCTCCGAGTGCAAAGGGTTACAGTTATAAGGGATGGATCGGTACCCGGAAATTCGGAATCGGGTCCTGAAATTGATCCATTGATCCTACAGGATCGAAACTTCGATCTGCAGCCGCCCCAGGTACAAATCTACTGGATTACATTCCAAATACATCATAATTTATAGGAGAAAGGCACAAATTTTGAGTCCGGTAAAGTAAAGTTTACCCCAAGTAAGAAATAACCTTTTATTTGCAAATAAGAAATAATAAATAGATCACTTTTATTTGAATAAAAAGTTTAGATGATATTTGCAATTACAATCTAAGGTCTCATTTAAAAAAAATCTTCGATGACCTGGATATCTCGAGAAAAAATGAAGCAAATTTTACTATCTCGCCTCGTTGGACGAATTATCTCAATTAAGATTACCATAAGTAAAAACAGTGCTAGAAATGGTAGACTGGCGTGATTTCTGCTGTAATCTTTAATTCTGTAGATCGCTTGAACGTCGAATTCCTTTTCATAGTGCGGAGTGCCATTCATGCACGCGTTTGTTTTATTGAAATATTTCGAGCAAAGTAAAGGTATTCTGCGCAGAGCTAGAAGTACTCGGAAAAGTCAAAAGACACTAAAAGTGGTCTCTGTGATGCAGTGGCCTGTAATGAAGCAGTCTCCCGGTTTTAATGCTGGAACCGGGGGCCTTCAATTTCCCTGCGTGCGTCGTATAAAAACCCCGTATTCGTATGTGGATTTGTAATTAAACACGAAGTCGTGCTACTACACCGAGATTGACAATAAACTTACAAGGGAACATCGAGGACTGATATACTCCGATTTTTACGAAACTTCGCAGAAATATTTATTAGACTTATCTAAGAAGATAGCTATAATTCATTCGTGCTCATTTATCACTTTGAGGGAGATATCAACCCTTTTATCCAAACCGCCCTTTCTATATACGTGTTTATAACTCGTAAACAACAACATCATAAAATGATTGGAATAAAAGTTATACCGTTTCTTGAAATATGTATAAGACTGCGTGTAAATTTTTTTGAAAATTGGATTCAAAAATGAATTTTTCAAAACAATTTACATACTGCTTTAAAGATCTCAAGAAATGGTATAACTCTTATTTCAACCATTTTTTGATATCTATTGTTGTTCACGAAATATCCTTAAAATGACCTTGAGGTAAAAAGATTTCAGATTCCTAAAACTACGTGAATTTTACGGATTCAAACGGATCCTTTTATAGTTATATTCTACAACGCGTAAGCTTAACGGAAATGGAAAAAGAAAAATTCATTCCCATTTATTGAAAATGAAAAGCAAAATACCCCCTTAACACAAAAAGGTCATGGACTCTTTGAATAAATTGAGTTTGAATTGGCTTTCTCTGTAAAGATATGAGGTCACTGCCGTGACACGCGTACAACGCTGCAAGGTGAACGCGTTAAATTCCTGTCAGAGGGAATTACTTTCTGCTCGCAGATATTTTTCTTTACAAAACGAGTGTCGCTGTAACACCTTTCCCCAATACCTCGCCCCATGATCGATCATGGGAGTTTTCGCAGTAGTGAACCGTAGCGGCCGACGAAGTTCCAGATTATTGTGAAGTATTCTATCACCGTTGGCGATTCGATCAATACCTTCCGAAAGATATCTGGTCTTTTTTCGCATTCGTTTAGTTGGGCTAGAACAGTGTGATGAGTGCGGGAGATGAAACTCTCGATTGGAAGATTTAATCGAGTGCGTCCGCGGCGGTGGCGCGCCGCGCATCGCCTGTATTTAAAATTTTTGTTACATTCCTGCTGGAAACCAGCAAAACCGCTTTGGATTAAACTCTAATATCGATTAAATCTCTCCTAGCCTGAGGGACATACCACTTTGCTACCCTTTGAATCCGGGGAATTTCAAGAAGAGAATAATACATTCTCACAAACCATTTTTTTATTTTCATTTTTTATTTCGGTCCCTATAGTAGTCAGGTATAATCATCAAAAGCCGAATCGAGATTTTCTGATATTAATCGTTCACAACTTGCTCGAATTTTGATTAGAGACTATAGGTGAAGACGATTTGCAGATGGTAATTCCCATAAACAGCACGACCTCGATTCAAATAATTGTCCCAGTGAATATGTCTTCTGTTCATTAAATTCCCTACACCGTCATTTTTTAAATTTATAATACACTCGATCACCTTATGACACGGTTGCGATTTAACGCGATGGAAAAATGGGCGACAGACCTCTTATAATGTGATATTTTTATAACACAGTTTCTGAACAACACGATTTACAAACCTTGCACATTCTAAGTCAATCCTCGGTTCTGTGTTGTGACATAGATCGGAACTGGACTCTATTTTTTTGTGGCTTCGTCGACCGCGCCGAACGTAGAAAAGGACAGCAGGTAAACATAGACCGCGCGGTCGAAGGCGCAACAAAAAATAGCGTATCGGTGAGACAATACTAGTGCAATATTGATACTTCTTTATTTTGTACTTATTTTTAATGAAATTTGACCAATATGTTTGTGACATTTTTCTGATTAAAATGATATCAAACAAGATACAATTTGATCCATATTTACTGTACATGTATAATTTATCATATACTTAACATATGCTATTGTATTAGCATATGTGTACATAAACAAGTTAACATCTCAAAAAATTAGAATATTGCAAATTAACGGAGCTACAGCCCGTTGGAAGAGTGTCCTACACCGCCTTTTAAATTCATAATAAAGTCAATCCATTTTGATATATCACTTTGCTATACTACGCTTTGGATCCGGAGAATTTCAAGAAGAAAATACATTCGCATAAACAATTTTTTAGCGTCAATATTTATTAATTTGGTAGGAGGTAAATGCGCCTTATTTCGGTCCCTATAGTAGTCAGCCTTCGTGAAAATAACTTATCGCACTTGGAGGGGGAGCATAAGTCCGTGTGGGTGAAGGTCATCTCAAGGTCATATTTTAAGAGGTAGCACAACATCAGTGTCAATATACTTTTCTAACTGCTAAAATACAAGATACCAGCTTGGCATACACGAAACCGTTAATAAAATAAAACCAGTCTTTAAACTTCCATGAAAAGTTCCGGGAAGACATTTAAACAAAGTCTGTAATAACCTACACCTCATCATGAAACATTTTAGAACCTCTTAACCATAATCAACTGCGCATTTGTATGCAGATTCTCATTTTCATACATTACTGTGCGAAAATCGGGATAAAAAGCTTCATCCACTAAGAAACTTCGTGGATGTTCGTTAACCCTCATCCTACTTTTCCTATTTAATTTTTCGTCTGATGTCAAACTACTCTAATGATAAATAGACTGCGGTTTTTATACATTTACGACAAAAATGGGTAGTTGCAATTTAAAACACTGGACAGATTCAAAAAATTTAAGAACATCATTACAGAATGAAAAAAATTATTAATCGACCCTTGTTTGTTGCAGTTGGTGCAAACAATTTTTATTTTGCATAAAGTTCCACAGTCTATTGATAAAATATCAATATAACGGAAAGATAAATAATTAACTTCGTGAATTGCTTCTTTGGAAATGCAATACCAAGGTAAGGGGGAGGTGTCAGTGTAAAATAAGATTATTCACGGTGTTTACGTATACGGAAACGATAAACAGGGTGAGTCTCCTAAGACAAACCTGAATAACTTCTACATTTTTTGTGATAGGAATAAATGTTTCAGACAAAAGATGTTTGGTTTGGAACGGTTGGAACGAGGGGCCCATTGCGTGGTGCACATAATCTTTTTTCAGGTGGAGGTGCTTAGGAGATTTGCAGGTCAACTTGGCTTTTTTCAATGGAACCACATATATCGAACTCCTACGTTTGTAGCTTTCGATCTCGATCTTTGGTTTCGGCCCCTCGAAATCAAACAACTTTTTTTTGAAACATCTATCCTATCTCAAAAAATGTAGAAGTTATTCAGGTTGTTAGTCTTAGGTGATTCATCCTGTATAGAACATACTATTTGCTCAGAAACAATGAAAACTGTGTTAAAATTTATTAAATTTTGAAAATACGTAAAGATTCGCTACCCGTTGGATCCAGCATTTTCAGATGTTAAACCCAACATGTAGAATAGCAGGCCAACTCAACAATTTAAGGAGGTAGGCTGGTTTTTCCAGGATTATAGGGTGCGGAATGCGCCTTCTCGTTTCTTGATAATGCATAGATGGGCTTTTTCTAGATAAAAGATCAATCTAGGCCGCGATCGCCCAGAAAACTTCTATTTTTATCACGTTTTACTTAGCTCGCTTTCTTGTCTGTCTGTCTGTCTGCTTGTCTATCTGTCTGACTGTCTGTCTGTCTGTTGGTCTGTTTGTTTGTTCGGTACAAATTTTGCAATTGATTTTAAACTAACTTCCCGATGAGCTAGAGACTTGAAACTTTAAACATAGCTCAGAACTGGATGACAATGCAATATTAACTCGCTTTCTTGCCTGTCTTTTCGTCTAAAAAGCAGAAAATAATTATTTAAGTAATAAAAATTTTTTAATATACCACGTTTTTAAGACGGACTAAACAGTATAAATTGATTTTTCCTAGCCCCGTACAGATAGTCCTGAAAATTTGTGATTGTGAATTTTTAATAGCTATGAAAATACTTGTAAGATTTAAAACGAAAAACGTGGGGCGCAAGATAATAGTAAGGAGTGTAGAGAGTAGCTGCCGTATTGAAAACTCACACAACAGATCATATCATTTGCAGTGCAATAAGATTGTTAGTGACTTAGGTGAACTATTCATGCATCAATTATCTATTACATGCGCCCCACGTTTTTCGTTTTAAATCTTACAAATATTTTCGTAGCTATTAAAAATTCACAATCACAAATTTTCAGGACTATCTGTATGGGGTTAGGAATCTGTATGGGACTAGGAAAAATTATTTTATACGTTTTAGTCCGGCTTAAAAACGTGGTGTATTAAAAATTTATTTCTATTCAAATAATTTTACGTTCACGAGGCGTAATTTGCATTATTTGGAAGCATAAAGCTGCGCATGTAAATAGCTATTTTCATAAAGCTGCGACAGCTACGTGCTGCCGAATAATGCAAATTACGCTTCGTAAACAGGGCCATAGGACTTTTGAGCGCGATTGCGGCCTAGATTGATCTTTTATCTAGCTCTTTTGACTACTGAAAAGCTCCATGTCTGCATTATCGAGAAAGGAGAAGGCGCAGCTTGCACCTTTGCAATCCTGGAAACGAGAGTCTACTCCCTTAAGCACCGCCGTAAAGCTCGATAGCAGTTTCGCAGCCCAACGGTCTGTACTAATACACCGGGAAAGGGCTGACAGGCAGATCGTTCGATCACTGTAAATTCGCCCGAAGAAACGAGTTCCGCAAAGCCCGAGCTGATGAATAAAGAAGCATCCTCGAATCCCCGAACGACAGTCTGTTGCGCCGGGAAATCCGGCTCGCGTAACTTTTAATCACGATTCCGGTCCCGGGCAGTTTCTCGACTGGTGCTCTCGAAGTTCCCAAGGACGTGGTCGTTGGACAAACGAACTACTGATTCTAGGTATTGGTTTGGAGGATATAATTGGTGGTTACCTGAGATCGTTGCCCCTGGCCCTCCGGAGCCCGCGCGACGAATGTCGGGGTGGCGGGCTGCACCTACAGTCACAGTGCATCACACACAGAGCGACGCTGGTCGCGAGAGTCACTACGAACGGCGCCGCGAAGAAGTGTATGATGGTGGTAACCTGCGCCTCACGGTCATAGTTCGCCATCACTATGCTGCCGTTCACGCGGCTATAATGGCAGGGGAACTTCGCGCCCTCGTAGCCCAATTCGCGGGTGAAGTTGTCGCAGTCGATGACCGGCGGGTAGCCGCAGCCTTTGATATTCACTAGCAGGGCAGCCTCGACGTCCCCTGGTGTCGGCACTGTTGGAACACGTTTGCGAATTAGTCAACTTCATCGATGGATTAAGAAACGTCGATCTTTCTTAATTGCACTAGTGTCTACTTAAAGGGTATAGCTCCATAACAGGGTCAAACGATATAGCCAGAACAGATGCTGAAAAGTATTCCATACGGCCCCCAAAGAAAACCCTCCGTGGCGAGTTTCAAATCTATATCCCTACCACAAGGATGGTTGTCAGGATTATGTATCAAGTTTCAAGATTATATAAGGTGAAGTGAGGTAAGTGCGAAATGGGGCAAGTGCGTTAATTGGTTATTTTTATTATAATATGAGCGGAATTTGTCTAGCTTGTTTTTATTCATGTACTATAGGTTAGTACGAACTATTCGCAACAGATGGCGCCCAAGAATAAAGGTGTTTTCCTCGCTTAAATCAACCAGTGGTAAACTGTCACGTAAGAAGTACGTGTACAACTTTGAGGTTACTTTGAACGTGCAATAATTTATAAGTTAATTATATATTCTGTGTTGTTATTTTAGGTAAGTACAACAGATATTGATGTAAGTTTATATTAGATAAACAGTTCTTATTGTATTTTTCAGAATTTATTGGTAAAAATTCGCTCTTGCCCCGTAAATATTGTTACATGGGGCAAGTGCCTACGATCACGGTGGGATAAGTGCGTACTATATAGACAGTTCATGTTCACTATTTCAGTTTATTTTCTGTACTGTAATTCTTAATGAAGGGTAAATAGAGTATTACCCTATATTTGTAGCGACAAAATTTTTTTGATAATAAAAATCATATTAATATTTTAAACTTTGTTTTGATATCACTGTATCCCCGTACATATTTCAGCATGAAGGTACTTGTTTGTTTAAAAATGGATAACTATAAAATTAAACAATATAATTTAATGCAATGAAAAACATTTTATAGCAGGCTTGTTAATAATTCTTTTCATGCCCCGTAGCACTTGAAACAAGGTTCGAAAGCATTTTTAACTCTAAGTTACGCTCTTGCCCCATTTTCGGGGCAAGTGCAGAGTAGTTGAAATTTTTTATAATATCCTATATAATATCCTCCTCCATATAATATCCTAGAATGAAATTTTCCAAGAAAAATTAGAATCCTACGTAATATTAATTCATCACTAATAACTGTGGCAAGCGTTTGATACCGACAGCTTAAGTTTTTACATACCAGACTGAAAATACACAAGTTTAAAGTCAATCTTTGCAACAACTCATACGCGCTTATCCCACCTCACCTTAATATAATATTTACCTACACTCCTTAAGTTTATGATTATTAGACTGCGGATCTTTATGCAAGATAAAAATTGTCTGCGTCGGTTGCAGGAAATAGAAACTAAATTGAATGTTATTTCTTCCCTTAATGATTTTAATAGAGGAGAAATAATGTATTAACATCTTCAATTTTTAAAACTTTTCAAAACCTTTCCATCTACTCAATTTTGCTATAAATGCATAAAAATCCGCAGTCTAATAATCATTAATAATGGAAAACGTTGTACTATTTGGACAAAAGAACATTCAGTTCTATTCAATGAAATAATAAATTGAATATTGGCTTCTACAGGTTCTTCACTCCTAATTCACCCTTTTGCAAATCAGTTTCATCCTTTCGCTAGTAAAGTATATTTAAGTAAGTTTTTGTTAAAAAAATCAAATCAAATGTAAATTAATTGTTGAGAAATTATCTTTGTAACGTATGAAAACTGTATGAAATGACAAATGAAAGTACATATATATTTACCGAATCGTATTGAGTATTGAGTCTTATGTTTTCCTCGCAGTAGTGACACTGTTCACGTGTGTCTAAATAAATGTATAATTCAATCTGAATAAATATGTAATTTAATCTAAATAGCTTTCTGATCATTTAAACTAACTTAAATATTCTTAATGAGTGTACAAATCCAATACAAACGTATCGAAAATATCAGGTATTGAATATACTTTTGTGAATATTTCGAGAATCAATACCAAGCGACCCATAGAGAAAAGATATTCAGATTGTTGAAATCAAAAGCATATTTCAAGGGCATTGAAGTCTTTGGACAGGCAAGACTTTGGACAGGAGGATACAGCGAAGATTAATGTACACGTCAGAAATTTTCGAATGGCACGATAAGACTCTTGTTCTTTTGAGGTTCTGCGGTAAGTGCCACGCGGTCTCATATAGTCCTCTTACTAGAAAGCACTCTTGCCTTCCCCACTGCGTGCGTGGCAAGACCCTCTCGGAACAAAGTCCCTATTCTTCCGGCAACAGAACGTCACACCGTACGACAAAGAGCCTGTTTTCTCTTTGACAAATGCAGACTTTCCATTGTAGGGTAACTATGCCGATTACTGCGGTATCATGCTTCGATCGCACTTTATTTTAGTATTATTCTTAATGTATAGGGTTCACTCACCCTATTTGTAATAAAGACAGCCAATAAACGAAATTTTCATGTGCGTAAAATATGCTGCAATTCTCATCAACAATATTTAGTCATTGCGGTCTTGGGGTTGATTTACAAATGTAATGGTTCACAAAAAAATATAAAAATTACGGAAAATGACACAAATACTATATGATAAATGTCGACAAATCTACAAAACGTACTTTTTAAATCTTCGATAAAGCTGACGCAGATTATCCTCGCGATTACGACCAATTACATTTTTCCAAAATTTCTTCTACACAATATCTAGTAAACTAACCTTTCTCAAAACAACTCAAATGGTTCAGTCCAATTTTCAAAAAAGTTTGGAGAGCGTCCAAATATTAATCCTCGCACTACCAATATTCTAATATTTTTCTTTATTTGCAAAGTTAGCAATCTTTTTAATTTTATTTCTACCATAGAGAATCTTTTAGTCAATGAAAGATAGTTTTTTCTCCTTCTAGTTTTCTTAAAATTAAATACAAAAATAAAGCAATTTGCACAATGATCCGCAGTCTGCTAATTAGGTACATCGTGTTATTTCTTAAATTAAATTGCTTAAATATTCACTTGTAATTCAGTTTACGCATGACAGAAAGTACTTTTCCAAGGTTACTTCAAGGTTACGAGTCAATTTCATAGCCGGAAGACAAAGATGTGATTTTGTAAAAATTAATGTATTTGTATATATTAATAGTAAATTATGCAACATCTTGAGATCACGGTAAAAAATGTAAAAAAAAAATAAAACATCGCATACCTAATATCGAACACTTTTAAAGTTAGTAAAGAAAACTCATATCTTAATTTTTTCTATGAAAAATATAAGTATAAATATAAGTATAAAATATAAGTATAAATAAACACAAATGTCTTCTATTTTTTAACTTATATAACATTATTTTTATATGCCGGGCATGTGAACGACGCACTTGAGGCACCACTTTCTTCGTGACCCCAATGAAAACAGCAAATGTATACTGTATCCTCATTATTATCATCATCGTGTGATACTAAGTGTCCCATAATTACTATACCCTCAACATACGCATTTGATAGAAAAATAATAATCACTAGACTTTTGGAAAATTGAGAAAATTGAGAAGATGAAATTCGAAAATGTTGAAAAATTTTAAAAATTGAAAGTGTTAATATATTAGGTTATTACATATGAAATGTCCGATTTTAGAATGCAACTCTTAGAAAACGTTTCGATCAAGAAATGGTATAGTCTATAGGTTTATTATTTAAAACTTTGAGGTATAATCCTAATCCTTAACACTAAATGTGCCACGATTGGTCCTAGATTTTTTTATTTCACGATTAATGAAATTATAAAGGTGCCTTCATAAAAAATGATTTAAATAAAAATTCATTTCACCACTTAGTAGTCTTTTTACGTTGATAACAACATAACAATATTCTTAGATTTTTTATATTTTTCACTGTTTCATATTTTACCCTGTTAATTTCTTCATAAATGCATCAAAATCCGCAGTCTAATGATAATAAGGAGCTTCTTTATCATTAATTTCACTTTCTACTCAACTGTCGCCTCTGAGACACCACTCAAAATTACTATACTGTAGTTCAAATCAAATTCTACATTAATAAATATCCTAATAAATTAAATGTTCTAATATGGTACGAGTAAAAACACTCCACTTCATATGAACAAAATGAAGAAGGTCACACGTAACAGAGAATATTAGCATCGAAATAACTCCGAGTGCACAGGGTTAATGGGGAGGCTCACTATACAACATTAATTAGGTTCCGTGAACGAACATGTTTTTGTTAATTTTGTCCCCGTTCTCGATTAAACTGGTCATTGTGGCACAGCCTGTCGGTAGCGACATCAAAGGTGATACTACCCCTGGCACAAATATTCGATCTGAATCACGAGCATAATTATTGGACGAGCTATTTGAGCGTACATTAAATATGAAAAATAGTATTTTCGAAAAATATTAATAAAACGATGAATTATTTTACTCTATATAAAACCTCTATATAAAATATAAAGTAAGAAACTGTCTACTTCAAGGCGAAAATGATAAAGAAATTAAAATAGTGTAATAAAGCCGAAACCAGATTTTTTAATATTTCTAACGATGACGAACATATGCATTCTTAGTCGCACAAAAGACCCTAATATAATATTCACCGATTTAAATCAACAAATTATGCTTCATTTATAGTGTCACATTTTTGAAGAAATATGTCTCGCAACACCAACGGATAGAGATCGATCACTTTGCACTTTACAGTATGTAAAAATAGTAAATAAGTGAATTTGCACTCTGAGGAACGTGTGAGAGTTAATATTTTCTTTCTATACGACGCCTTTCATTACTGCATATGTCTTTATCGTATATGAAAATATGTTTCACATTAAAGTATGACAGTATGACTAACGATAATGACAGCCGCTCGATTTGTTTGATCGAATAATTTTAGCCAGGGGTGGCGTGTATGTAGTATTAGGGCGGTTCTTATTTTCGACTTCTGAATTTCTTTTACTGCACCCCCAGGATTGTTCCAAATAATTATAATTATTATGCTCATATTTACAGGGTTTGTCGGAACGCAGTTCCCTTTATATGATCTTTACCCATGACAACGTGGAAGCAAAATATTTGTTCGCTTTATAATAGGAAAAATATATGCAAAATAACATGCAATTGAAAGAAAGTAAGTTCCACAAGTTCAAAACAAAAAATACACATTTTTCGCTCAATATTTATTGATAAATGATAATGAAAACACACTTCAATTTTCAAATTTTGGAAAAAATTTGTTGATTTTGGTCCGACATTTTTCTGAATCGATTCGAAAACCGTTTGTTTTGCGAAAAAAGTCATGCGACATAAAAGACACAGCCTGTCCAGATCTACAGGTTTTGTTTAACATATTTGTCGATGCGGTAAACAGTTTAGAAGGTATTTGCGAGAAACGATTTTCTGAGCATTAATTTAATTATTTTAATGTTTAAGGGCGTTGGGGCACGTTTTCCCCTTATCTGATCGAGCACAAATTTTGCACAAATTGTTTCGAATTATTTGGAAGAGTCCTGGGGATGCCGTAAAAGAGCCACCCTAATATATTAGGTAGTCCCGAAAGTGTCTTTCGGAATGTGTTTCTTCAATGTTGCTAAATAAGTACGAACAATGTAATAATCTTCAATTTAATGGTCTAGTTCTTCCTAACATGAATTTGCATTATGTGCATGAATCGAGAACCAACTTTTGGGACAACCTAATATTTATTTAGCAATATTAAAGGAACCTAATAGTATGAACGGGCAATGCTTACCGGTAGTCGTGGAGGTGCGTACGACGCCGATAGAGCTCGAGTTCTCTTTACCGCCGGTATCGTTCTTCATGGTGTCGTTGCTCCATGGTGTGTATGTGACGTAGATATGCGTACACCTGTAAACATCGCTGGTGCATCCCTCGCGGCACGAGCTCCATGTGCAGTTGAACAGGCCGTAAAGCTCCTCACGCCTGGAGGTGGTACAGATAACCGGCTCAGGTGAGAAATCGGCTGCCAAGGTGCTGATGGCCGGATCGACGTACAGGGGCACTAGAAAGAGAAGGGCCGCCCCGCCAGACGTCGCAACGAAGGCCAGAGCCGAGGTGGCGTAGAAGTTGAACCGCTGACGGCAGGTACGCCGTGGCGGTCGGCGCCGCGAAGCGCCGAACCCGAACTCCAACAGCTTGCGACGACGTAGCTCTCGCGTCTGGAAGTCGTGCTTCTCGTTCTGCTGATGCCTATGCTGGCTATGATGATCGCTCTGACACTGGACGCAGCTCGCCTCCAGCAAGAGCTCAGAGCTGCTCCCGCGCATCACCCAACCGCTCTCAGATAGGTGCCAACCGGATCTTCTTCAGGCTTTCGAGGCAAACGATCGAGAGTGCTCGAGGATCCTTATCTTCACTAGGACTCATCGAGTGCTGGCGGGGCTGCTTTGTGTGCTGATTTCGGGTCAGAGGCTGGATTGATACCGAGGTCGAGCGTCCTGCTCCGGGCACCGTGGGAGGGGGTTAGCTTTCTGAACCGCTTGATTTACTCTTTTCTTAAAGGGTCTCATTTAGTAAAAACCTCTCTGCTGGCTTCACGGTTCGGTTACTTTTCTCCTGGTTTTAGTAACGTGTCTCGAGCTCGTCTCGCAACGCGACGCGACGCGACGAACGATCCTCCGTTATCGTCGCAATGGCAGACACGGTCGGGTCTCCGAAGTTTGATGGGGACGTTGCGAAAAGTTTACGGTGGCGACGAGATCGGTGTGCCACATTGCGTTAATACCGGTGCGTTCCCGTTTCCTCGGGTGTCCTTGACACGACATCGCGCGGATCAGCGAATCCCGCTATCGCGTCATCTGGACTGTCTCGAAGAGGGCTCTCTTTCCGGTGAGACGTTACTGTGTTCTTCCCTCGGGTAAATAGGTCGGCTAGGCCTTGCAAAGTTTATTCCCGCGAAACACAGCCGAATCGTTCTCCTGGTCGCGCGCGAGAACTCCTGCGCGAATTCCCCTGCACTTTAGACTGTCCCCGTTTTATCGTTCTGCATAATGACCTTGCACGTTTAAAGTTCTTTTAGGCCATCGAAGTGAGCCGATCGATCACGACCTTTCAGCTATAGTCATGATGCCGGGGCCTAGAGCATCTCGACGCTGTTCGAGTCAGCCCTCTGATCCGCGTGGAAAAGTTTCAAGGCCGTTATCTTTGCGCTAAGCACACCATCGAACGCCTTCCCGATAGCTATCACTGAACCCCTATGTATACCCGCGATATCGACGACGCACGAGCGGGAATCGTTACCAAGTCGTAACTTGCGTTAGGCCGTTTAGCTATATTTATTATATTACGGTATATCTACGGAACACTTTGCAGAGATCGGCAATTTCAATGACAGAGAGTTTTTTAGAAAAACACGATACGGACGAATTGGAATGATTTTTGTTTGATCGACGATGAATATATCTGACGCACCGATTACCTCGAAACCGCCCGATAGCAACACGTATTCTCTTGTTGTTAGCACCGTTCCTCTCCCGTCCAACGAATTCGCCCGGCGAGCATAATCATCGACCAAGAATCCTTCTGGCTAACGAGGTCGATGATCGATCGA
>CM052241.1:1423115-1444631 GCA_028455795.1 Lasioglossum marginatum
ATAAATGTCCCTCGGCAGACCCGTGCTGGGGACTTATATCGATAAAATACTGTACAATGTTTTTCATTATTGATGATTATGAATATCTTGTAAATCCTCGGACTCCTGTGAGTTCACTAATACAGTTTTATTCCGATATAAGACGATGGCTCGGGACCGGCTTACATCGTATTTCGGATGAGGGGACCTATACGGCTTGATTTATTTACTACCGCTACCGCGACGGGTCACGAATGACTCCGGCATAGCACACAGAGGGTTAAAGAATAAAAAGAGATAAAAGTAGTGATGCTACAGGTCGTCCAGAAATTCTAATACTACTTATTTAAACATCAGTATGCATGTAAATAATAATTAAATTTTCAATTGTATTTATAAAAGTATATGAAACTTGCCGTAAGAGACAACGGGGATCCTGTTTCAAAAACAGTGCTTTCATTTATAATAATACAAGAAAGTATTCATGATATTCTATCTATACTTAATACTTGAAAGTGATATACAATATTATTTTTTTATTTCGTATACATTAAAAACCTCCATAAAAATGCAGTTTTATAATTGCAAAAGAACTTCGAACATAATTCTTCTTATATAATTATATAAGTTAGCAATATTATCACACTACAGATCACTTAATTTATCTTTAAATCACCTAGAAGATTATTTACATTACTATCATAGTATTATTTAAAGAAGCGGTGAACTTGTCGATCAGGGCTCTCCCCTTAGATTTCAATGACATTAAAATATATTGTCAAGGCCATTATTCTTTAAAAGTTTTTTGCGATTACGGTAGTGTCCCATTCTAAGTCAATTCTCGGTTCTGTTGTGACATAGATCGGAACAGGACACTATTTCTTGTGGTTTCAAAGACCGCGTCGAACGTAGAAAAGGACAGCGAAGCTCGAGAGGCCACGGTCGCCGAGAAGTGTAAACATAACTGATCCAATAACAAAACTCCATTATTTTTTACTTATTTTTAATGAAATTTCACCAATTTTTCTGATCAAAATTACACCAAACAAGATACAATTTGGCCCATATTTACTGTACATGTAAAAAGCATAACTTACATACAGCATATTTTTACATACACAACTTAACATCTCGAAAATTATGTTCTCAAAGAATTAGACTAGAATTTTGCAAATTAACGGAACTACAGCTCGTTGGAGGTTTTTAAACGACTCATTTTAATCCGAAAAATGTGACAAATATCTTGAGAAAGGTTGCATAAGAAGAAAGTTGAAAATAAAAATGTTAGCATCGCATTGGTATTTTAAATAATACAATAAGTTTCGATCGACGGTCGTTGTTTCTCTTTTTTTTCACTCGCTATCCTCTTCTACGTCCTAAAGTTACTCCACACCGTCAATTAAGCCACTAAATACAGTTGAAATTATATCGTGTTTAGTGTGATTTTAATCAGAAAATACCACAAATAAGTTGGCGAGAGTCCCATAAAAAAATAATGAAAAATAAAGAAGTTTTGTAATGAGATTAGTAGTGGTTTACACCGATATACCCGACCCGGTATCGGATTACGCGGCATGTTTACACTGCTCGGCGACCGAGGCAGCTCGAGCTTCTCGGCCCCTCGCGGGGTATGCCCCCCAGTGGAATGACATGGAACGGTGTCCTCCGCCGAACATAGAATGGGACATTACTGTATCTCGTAAACTGAAGCCGACCGACGAAAACTGTAAAGGAAAAAGTTGTTGAGAATAGTGATCTTGAATTCGAACGCATTCGAATGCCATTGAAATCTGAGGGGAGGACCCTAATCGACAAGTTCACCCACAGAAGCTATCGTACTTTTGAATTTTACACTGAAAATGATATAACAAGGGGCAAGAACCTAATCCATAACGATCTTCAGGATATCTTTTGCAGAGTGTTTGGTCGTGAGGTTGTAATGAAGAAGTATTTGAAAGTAGGAGAAAACCTTTACAGAGCTGTGCACACACAGTTAGGGGCTGATATAATAATCACTCGATAATTTCACATTGTGTTTACTTTAATCCCGGAAAAACGTACCTGCGGTTCCTCTATTGCACACGTCATTCGCGTATTGCCTCCTGCACATATCTAATCTGCAATGCAACAACAAAAGTTCCACTTTATCATGTAGATTCACAATCTGCTTGATTCGGGCCACGTCACAGGACTATCGATGGAGACACACCGCTCACACATACGTGTACGACAAGTCCCTTTGCGTGATTTAGGAATAAAACAAGTATAAAAATATAATGCAGTAATAATGCCGCCGTTGACGGTAGCTTTTTCATTGTCGAGAAGCAAACGCTATGAGGCGATCGAACGTTGCGTAGAAAGTTCCTTCCCGTTGGTTCAGCCACGGGAACGCAAAAAGTGACAGCAAGGAATTGCAAGAAAGCGAATATAGCACGCGTGTAAACGATCATTATCAATTAGTAATCAAATATTGTGTCTCCTGCGCGAATAATTCGTGATTCCCGTAGTTTGCGGTGGTTGTGTGCAGATTACCTTTTATCGAAATGGTGTAAGTGTATGTACATGGAAAGAGAGGATCGAATTACCACAATTCGATGCCTTCGGAGACGTTATCTCCGATTCGACAAGATTCTGAATATGTGCAATTTGTTACCATGCACGTGGATTGGTTTTCGAACACTTTTGTGTTACGGACAAAGATCTTAGTTCTCGATATCATCACGACTGTACGTCATTATTGTGTATTAGTTTACCATTACCTTTTTTATTTGATTTAGGTTACTACTAATTGCAACTGAGTATACATTGTACGCAATAAGCCCTTCTTCTATTTAAAGGCGACTAGTCTCGTATACAATGACAACTGTAGCACTCGGCACTATGTATGTTGAGGGGGCTGGTGAATCGAAAGTACTTCGATACAACATGTATAGTACAACGATACTTTTAATATTTCATCCGTTGCGTTCTCAGCGATCGAAACAACAAATCTTAATAAATACGTGTTCGAAAATGGACTTCTTAGATGTGCAGTGATATCTTTAACCCTTTGCCTATTTTATTAGAATAATTACATTCTATATTAAATTTTTTTTGTACGAATATGAAATTGATATAATATCTCTTAATCAATTAGATATCGGCACATAGTGGAGATAGATTTTAGTGGAGACTCTGAGCCACCAGTCGAGTGCTACGGGTTAATATTTTTGTTTATTTTAACATGGAATTACTACTAAGATTGAACTGCTTAGAATTATAAATCTATAGAATCTGCTCTTGATCTGCTATAAATTTGTCACCAAAACGTGCAGAATTCCATGTCAAATCGAGGACAAAACAAGGCAAAGCCTGCTCGTAGGCGCGCAGTGGCTCAGTGTATATATGGCTCTGGAGATATTCCATGTGTCATTTTAAAAAACTGTGGTGCTCAAAGTGCTCAGGTGATTCGCAACCCACATTAAAAATAAATTGTAGGTCCCGTCGCTTGATAACCTAGCAGTTGAAGAAGCAACGTAAAAGAACAAAGAAAAGATCCTGCTCTCGCGTAGAGGGCAGGTCTGTCGCACTAAGAGCGGACCTAACCTTGCTGGAAGAGTAAATATCGGTCGAAATCGTTATTGTAAGTATTTATTGTAAGTCTACTTAAGCTATTATAAGTAGACTCGTTTCTAGAATTGCAAGGGTGCGGGATGCGCTTTCTCATTTCTCGATAATGCAAAGATGAGGTTTTTCAGTAGTCAAAAGCGCTAGATAAAAGATCAATCTATACTGCAATCGCCCTAAAAGGTCCTATTTTTACGTTTATGAGGCGTAATTTGCATTATTCGGAAGCATAAAGCTGCGCATGTAGCTATTTTCGTAAAGCGTACACGAAAATCCTACTCACGAAATAGGCTTTTTATCCTCGGAAAATTCGGTTTTCCCTCTCACAGCAAGGTTTACTCCGATGTTGCTCGGTATTTACTCTTAAAGCAAGATTAGGACCGCTCTTAGTGCGACCGACCTGCCCTCTGCACTAGGGCAGGGTCTGTCCTCGTTTTGCCTTCGATTTGCCCTCGAATTCTAGCTGCAAACTTTGCACTCAAATTGCGACCCATCTATTGCGGTATAAGCTCCTCATTTGATGACAAGTTTCGGTCGGCAAATTCATGAATAGACTGCGGATCAAAATAAAAATTGTCTGCATCGATTGCAAGAAATTGAAACCAAATTGAATGCTATTTCTTCCCTTATAATGATTTTAATAGAGGAGAAATCATATATTGACATCTTCAATTTTTAAAATATTTCAGCTACAATTCAGCTACAATTTTCAATTTTGGATTTCATCTACTCAATTTTACTATAAATGCATAAAGAGTTGCATTCTATTCATAACAAATGGAGACCAAATTCTGCTCCATGGTCTTGGCGTCAAAATGACCACCTTCTGCTCGCAAAGTGCGATTATGGACATTGATCAAAATTTACTCGAAGCAGGTGTGGCTGACTGGGTATGCTTTTTACTATTTCTAATGACTAGACAGCGGACCTTTATGCAAAATAAAAATTTTCTACCTGAATTGAATCAATCTGGAGAGAAATACAAAAATCTTCTTCCCTAATAAGTTTGATAGGTTGAAAATAATACATATAACAGTATTATTAAATGTTCTGATGTTTTTACTGTTTTGAATTACTTTTTTACTCCGTCTACTAATGGCATAATTTCTGCAATTGTAAGATAATATATCGGTGTTTCAATTCTGATGATGACAGACCATCTCAGCATTAATTAAAGATGTTAAGATTAATATTCAAACGATCCTCTCCGGTTATTTGGGAGTCGTCAAGATAAAATTTGTTGGTAAACATATAATTATTAAGATTCTAAATTACGAGCAGTTTACACGTGAAAGTCTTTCGAATCATTCGCCCCCTGCAAGTCCCACGCCCATCAACATATGCTGTCGCAGCACCTTCAAAGCCAACAACTACATTAAGTCTAGTATAAACACTGTACAACGCTGACAGTAAACATAATATTAAAAAAGATAATATTGTAATAAGTTGAGAAAGAAAGCTTGAGCGCTATATAATAAACCATACCGGCAGTTCCCTTAGTGCAGCGGCCGCCTTTCCTACGACGGCACATATCATACCTGTTTTGCGAAATAAAAATCAAACAGTATGAAATCACCGGACACTTGTAGACTGTATAACATAATGTAGAGGGCCATAGAATGTATTCATGCTCCGTTCTCAATTATATTCGTTGGAAGAAAGACTCGTTCTATTGAAATCTGTGCTTCGATATCTATCGTCTAATCAAACCTGATCAATTGGACACATCGATCACTAGACTGCGGACTTTCGTGGAAAATAAAAATTGTTTCCATCAGTTGCAATGAAAGATGTCGATCAAGTTGAAAGTAATACGAGGTGTGTCCAAAAAGTAACGAGAATTTTGTAATTTCGCGGATTGTATTAGTTCGATTTACGCCATTTTTGTTGTTGTGTTGGTAAACGTGTCTGAAAAGTGTCTGTACATTGGTTGTCGTATTCGTCGTTTAGTCTATTGTCATCATCATGATCAGCTGCTCACACTTAATTGCTTGTTCGCGATTTTTTGGCCAAAATCAACACTAATGGTGCCCCAGCCTCCATATTCACCGTGTAACCTTTTGTGTTCCCAAAAACAAAGTTCTTTACTTCACCGGACTCAAAATTTGTGCCTTTCTCCTATAAATTATGATGTATTTGGTATGTAATCCAGTAGATTTGTACCCGAGAGGCTGCAGATTGAAGTTTCGATCCTGTAGGATCAATGGTTCAGTAGTTATGCTTACTTAAAGTTGAGCATTTTACAGTGTTTTTGACGGTTAAAGGCGCCGCCATATTGGTTTGTAGTGACGATCGCGCGCCGCTTACCGAGCAGAACTGCTAGATGGCAGCACGGGCACGCGTTAATGCTGATAATATATGTAGAGTGCGATTGTTGTTTGAATTTTGGAAGACATGGCCACGATGTTGCGTTTTAACTGGTGTGGGTTAGATCTGGGTTAGGTTTTTGTAAATATTTTCCACGATATTTCTTCCCAAACATTTTCTGAGATATTTTCTCTATGTTAGCGATATTACTGCGTGTCCGTGCTGCCCTCTGTCGGTATTGCTTGGTAAGCGGCGCGCGATCGTCATTACAAACCAATATGGCGGCGCACTTACCCGTTAAAAACACTGAAAAATGCTCAACTTCAAACTGGCATAACTCCTGAACCATTAATCCTACAGGATCGAAACTTGGATCTGCAGCCGCCCCGAGTACGAACCTACTGGATTACATACCAAATACATAATAATTTATAGGAGAAAGGCGCAAATTTTGAGTCCGGTAAAGTAAAGTTTGCCCAAGAAAACTTTAAAGAGACGTCGTTTTTCAAGCACAGACGAGATTAAAAGCCGATCGCTGAAAGAGCTAAAAGTTATCCTAAAGATCGAGTTCCAGAAGCGTTTCGGCGATTGGAAGAAGCGCTGGCATAAGTGTGCACTACCTAATGGAGACTATTTTGAAGGGGATAACATTCATTTAGACGAATACTAAAATTTTTTCCGAAAATTCTCGTTATTTTTTGATCACACCTCGTATATCGACAAACAATCCTTTTAATCTCCAAGACATTTTTGTCATAAATGCATACGATTCACACAGTCTATTGATTGTATAGGATAAAGTTGGCAAGTACGAAGTTGTTGTTCTTTTTTTATTAGGACCATCGTTGTTTTTAGATTGTGTAGATAATCGAACTGGAAACTCTTACTTCGTAACGGCGACAGCAATATCGTAAACCGGAAGTCTTCTCTCCCGGAAAAGATATTTGCCCATGTCGGTCAGCGCAGCCGCTGAATCAATGGCGTCTCGTCCGACGCGATTCCTTTCCAAATACGGTGTGGCGTCCCTTCCCTAAAAGATATTACGTAAAATGTCAACCCATGTATCGAGACACATGCAACGTACTCTGCATATTTCGATATTCAGTTTAGCAATTATACGTTACTCGAGAAATTATTATTCCTGCGATACTGATACGAATCTTTGGCCCCTTCAACAGCTTGTACCTTAGGTCTACCCCGTTCCAAAAGGACACGAAGTACCTTTTGATTTGTACATTATCACCACCATGTAACCTGTAAAATAATGTATAGTTAGCAGTATTTTTTACGAGTGTGTTACAAGTTTTGCGCTCCAAATTCACCCTCTTGCAACTTTTTGCAACTCAATTTCACCCATTCGCAAATCACTTTCACCCTATTGAAAATCA
Source organism: Lasioglossum marginatum (assembly GCA_028455795.1). Lineage (NCBI taxonomy): Eukaryota > Metazoa > Arthropoda > Insecta > Hymenoptera > Halictidae > Lasioglossum > Lasioglossum marginatum. Next base: position 1,430,396 of record CM052241.1, read on the forward strand.
ATTTCACCGTTTTGCAAATCAATTTCACCCTTTTGCAAATCAATTTCATCCTTCTGCAAATAAATTTCACCCACTAAGAATATTTAAAATTAATTACACTTGAAAGCATCTCCCTTTTGTTCAGAAGAAGCCACCATGGACAGGAGGGTACAGCGAAGTGTTATGTGACGTTAGAGACACGCATAAAAATTTTTTTAATCAGAAAATGACTACAATGCATCTAAACACTGTTTTCATACATTACAAAGTTAATGAATTGGTAATTACTTTGTAATAAGTGTTTGATGTACATCTTCGCAATAAATGAAATTTCGAATTTCTTAACAATTAATTTAATTTGATTCGATTTCTTTTACAAAAACTTGCTTAAAAATACTTTATTTGCGAAATGGAGAAATTGATTTGAAAAATGCTGAAATCTGTTGAGAAATATTATTCAACTAGTTAATACTTGATATGATAACGATCGAGCATTTCAAAATTTATCAAAAATCAGGAAGTGATTCCAAACTTTTGGCCGGTAGTGTATGTTCTTTCGGCTTTCTTTTTTATGAGCTCTCTATTTAGCAAATGGCAAAGTAATGCGAACTTCAATCAAAAATATTGATAATAACTTGCTTGGAAACCATCCCCCGAAGGAATTTTGAATTGACCTATTATCATAAATATTTCGAGAACTATTGTACATTTAAGAAACAGAAAAAAAGTTAAACGCAAGTTGCGTTTTGAAACCAATATCTATAAGCTTTTGAAATTTTATTTTATGCGATATTGATATTTTTGAAAATTGTTATTTACAAACAGGAACTAAATAGAAGTTTCTTTCTTTAATATCTTTGGGAAGTTGAAAACATTTTTAGCAGGTGTTGCTAAATACTGTTAATTTTGTTGACTGTTAAGTGTCTCACCTGTATCCATCGTAATCCACAATACAAAGGATTTCCGGATAAATTACGTAAGGCGCTTCTCTCCTTGATCTATTGAGGATTGATCGTTTCGATCTGTGCCTTTTAGCTAAATGGTCGGGTTCCATCAGCGCTGAAATAGATCTTTAATTATAAGAGCAATGTTCTTGGAAGAATTGTGCTTTCGGTACAGGGCCGGATTAAGCCAGCGCGGGGCCCGTAGCAAATAAAACCAAGAGGCCATAGGTTTTGCATGACAATATCATAAAAACAAGAAAAAATGAATGACCTTTTTATTTTAGCAAAAACTTCTGTAAACGGTAGCCAGGGCTATTACACAATTTTACAAGGTAAACATTTTCTGCTGCAAGCGCGGGGCCCCCAGAAGCGCTGGGCTCGTAGCATTTGCTACTCCTGCTACTGGGCTTAATCCGGCCCTGTTTCGGTATGATCAAGAAAAATGATAAAATCATTAAATGATCATAAAATGATCAAGAAATACGGGTACTTACTAAAATCGCTGTATTCGTCGTATTTGAGTCTGGGTGCTTTCTTGTAAACCACGTGATGGCTGGTGTGCTGTAGCTTTTCTTTACTTCGTGTTACGTTCGGTAACAACTCGTCGCTGTGAAGAGTCGGTATCCTATTCACTACTTCGTGCAGTACTCGATCTGGCAGTGGTCTGATCACCATCTCCGAGCCGATGTTGCCATCCTACCAAAAAATATTTCAAAGAAGAATTTTACACATTTATCATATTATTAAAGTCATACAGGGTGTACCGAAAATATTGTACTTCTTTGAAAGGGGCGATTGCTAAGGTCACTAGGAGTAACTTTTTCCTTCGCGAAAATGTTCTCCGCAGCTTTGTTAACGAGTTATTATCTAAAAACACAGACCAATGCCAACGCTCTGATTGGTCAGGATTTTTTGTTAATATTGTGAACTCCCCTGAATATTTGATATTAGCAACGACGTCGCGTCGTTACTGTTATTTATTGATTGCGGTTTTCGTTTTGTTTATCAATTGCGGTTTGGAATGTGACGGTTGAATAAAAAAGACGTGTTTCTCAGACGGAGATTTCATTAATTCAGTGTGCTTGTTTGATTGTATTTGACGTTGAGTTTAACTGACGTCTCTTATCCTACATTACTGTCTAATATCTTTAAAAAATTCAAGTCCTCTGGACCAATTTTAAAAACGTTATGCGATTTTTAGGAGTGTCCACTTAATATTGTCCCCGACTATACAGATAGCCCCGTTCAAAGTCGCCAGATGAGGGGAAGGAGCACGAATTGAGGGGGGAAAGTTACCCTCTCTCTGCCAGTATCGGATTAGTCACGTGCCATTGTGACACAACAGAGACGGAACGCGTCACGTGACCAGGCCGTGGCGGAAGCGTGGGGATATCGTCGTAGAAGGGGAAGGTAGAGTGGGGACACAAGTAGTGATATGGCGATTCTGGTCTCATTTGAGATTGTATCGATGAAAATATGACGTCTTTTTTGCGTATTATAAGAAATAATGTATTCGAGGTAATCAAATTATACACGACAGGATCCGTTCATTCGAAACATTATGTATTTATGATAAATAATCCACAATCGTGAACACGTTTTTAAGTACGCTGAAAGCGTGAAAATATCGTTGTCAATACACAGTATAAGAACGAGTTGATTTGATTAAGTGCTATGAAATCAATGATCCTTTTTGCACGTTTCATTTGTATCCATTTACTATCGAATAATGTGCCTTTAATACAAAATTGCTTTTAACACTAAATCGTTCTGTTATTATCATTATTATTATTATTATCATTATTATTATCATCATCATTATTATTATTATTATTATTATTATTATTATTATTTATACTTATAATTATTATTTATACAAACAAATAACAGTAAAAACGTTTAAAGAATTTAAAAATACTATTATTAATGCAGACAATTAATGCAGTCTAGTCTATTCTATTGTTATTAGACAGCGGATTTTATGCACTTATGACAAAAATGAGTAGCTGCAATTTGAAACAGTGAAGATATTAGAAGAATTTAGAAATACTGTTATATTCTTTCTTCAAGCTATTAAACATATTAAGAAAGAAAATAAATTTCTATTTCACTTCAGTTTGTTACAATTCAGGTAGAACATTTTCATTGTGTATAAAGATCCGCTGTGTAATTATCGTACATCGTGAGTAAAATGAGATGTCCTACTCCATTTATGGCAGAGTATGTACACATTTCACGTTCACTAGGAAATAGTTTGAATTGCCGATAATCCGATCGTTGATACTTCTGATCGTCGCAAGATCAAGTCGTTTCATCTGCGGTTGGGGAGGTGTAATGGTCAAAGCGAGGGAGGGAGAGTGAAAGCGAAAGGTCAGGGCACGCGGGGTCGCGTGGAACAACGTTTTTACGATCTTATGTAACCAACCTACGCTATTTATTTTCCTCTGTAGCAATTTTGTTACTTTCGAAAATTAAACTGTCCTCCAACAATCGATTCTATCATTTATTAACACGTTCGCTACCACAATCGTGCGTACGCGACGTTCACAATCTCGCAATTTACTCAACACTGGAACTACTGAGCTAGAACACGTGACTGCTGTACGTTGTTTTGTAGAAATTACAAAACTGATTTTGTTTGCATTTCTCGCAATTTCAATGTGTGCTCGAATAAAGAAATTTGTTTAATCATCTCTAATGGAGTGTCGATGTAATTTCAATAATTATAAAACACAAAATGTGAAACTTGATCGGTTGTGGAACGGTCAGTATTAGTAGTAGAATTACTGAGCGCTGCACGTCATTGCTATAGTATGTTATATAATATAACATATAAATATATGTTATATTTTTCAGAGATTACAAATCCACTGACTAGCACTATACCTAATTCCAGGTATGGTATATTCAGAAGTTTTAGTGGTCATTGGTTATGATTACATAATTTTTATCCATTTTGTATTTCGGAACGTTTTCATTAGACTGCGGATTTTATGCATTTATGATAAAAATGGCGACAATGGCACAATTTAAGGTGATAGTCCTTAAAATAGGTAATGTCCTTAAAAAGATTTAATAAGATAATTAAATGATGAAAAATTTTTTTATTTTGCACCTGTGTCTTGTAAACAACGCAAACATTTCGTGTTTTGCATAAAGATCCGCAGTCTAGTTATCATCTAATTCAAATGAGAAATTCAATTCAAATGAAAAATTCAATTCAAATGTATTTCTCATTATTTCTTTATGGGACTTCACCATTGTTTGTCACATTTTTCTGATTAAAATGACACTAAACACGGTATACGTAATTAGAACTGTGTGTAGGATTTAATGGCGGTATGCAGTAAGTTTTCGGGCACGTGGTTCGTGTTTACACGCGCGGTCGGTAAGGTCATAAGAAAATAGTAGCCCTGAACGGATCCGAGGATCGGGCTTCGATCAAAACTTTACTGTACGTGATGAATCTGTCAATAGTGTTTGACTTGAGCAATCCGACGACTTGCGGTTAATGGTGGCTTTGGCAATACCGCCAATGTTCTTTATGACTTCGTGAGAGATCGAACTTCCTAAGTGAAATTGAGTTTCAGTTGGTTGGATGTGCAATCACCGAAAACAGCAGCCTTCTTCTCGAAATTAGCGACCGTTCAGGAAGGTAGAACCGATATGGGAAATTTTATTACGCTTTTTTCTTCCTTCACGCGCAATCTCTTCGCAATGCGATTCGTGTAAACCGCGAACGAATTGCAGCATTCGAATAGAAATGTCGAAACGATCACGATTCCGATTTGGAGACTTTCTTTCTTATGTTGTTAGTCAACAGATTTACTCGATTCCCAGTCAATGGTTAATACCTACCACTACAAATACATTTTGCATCAAACGTTTTTAATTTGACGAGAAATGAAACGAGAATACTAAATTTATGCATAATAAAAATATTCTACATCGATCGAGGGAAGCAGTAGTTAAATCAAAATTCATTTCACCCCTTAATAGTCTTTTTACGTTGAAAAACACGTGACAATATTCTTATATTTTTCACTGTTTTATATTTTACCCAATTAATTTCTTCATAAATGCATAAAAATCCGCAATCTAATAATAATATTCCCAGTCAATGGTTAATACCTACCACTACAAATACATTTTGCATCAAACGTTTTTAATTTGACGAGAAATGAAACGAGAATACTAAATTTAAAAATAAAAAACAATTTTTTAGTCAGCTTGTATAAATTTTATATACGCTCTGAAAATTTCATTGAAATTGGTTAATTGGTTTACTAGTTACAAACGATCAAAAGTGGTAAAAAGGCCGAAAATCTTGAAAAATCGCAATTTTTACCACTTTTGATCGTTTATAACTCGTAAAACAATTAACCAATTTCAATGATATTTTCAGAGCGTCTATAATTTATAGGAGTTGACCAAACACATCTTCTAAACTTTCGTTATTGGCCCAGCTGAAAAAGTTATAAAAATCAATTTTTACTATTGCTTTTCACAATTCCGACCAAATGCATTTTTTCAACATATTTATTAGACGTCATTCACTAAACTCTTCTAGCCTTACAGAGAAATTGAAGTCGTTTGGTCCATTCATAAAGAAGTTATTTTGATTTAAAGTGTGTGTGATCAGTTGTGCTCCTAACTGTACATATGTGGAGTGAAAGTTTCAGTGGATTTATAACTGTTTTCTTAGAACAGAAAAATTGAAAGTCAAAAAATAACAGAAAAAATAACAGTTTTCGAGAAAATTTTAACAGTTTCCTTCAAGCCCTGAGAATAACAATGCACGTTGGTTTCAGGTGTGTAGTGACTGGAACTTTTAATAGCTGTCAAGTGATATTAGAGGTTCGCGATTTCCTCGCGAATTTACGCAAAGCCGTTTGATTGGGCATTGGTGGACGTCAAGTTTCGTAGCCGCGATGACGAGTCGTGCGTGACGAGCCATGTTTCCTTAACTCATACTCCGAATCATACTCCTCTGTGAGTCTTTGATCAACAAACAATCGGTTTGGCCTAACCCCAGGCCAGCTAATTGCTTCTTACTTACGCATGTTTTACGAGGAACCATGGTATTACGATAATCATAATAGAGGGCTTAAGTAAGTCGCGGAGGTTGACGAAAGACGAGTCGCAATAACAGCGGAATGACGAAAGGCACATTAAAAAAGAATGGTTTCTTACAACGAGCACTTTCCCATTCGCGTCCCGATGCAGAAGAATGGACGCCATATTCGTCGTGTCTTGATAGATGTCACCGATATCTGTGTCGGTCTGGAACAGAAGCAACAATTATAATAAATGTTCGGCGCAGACCGCGTTTTCCGTCGTTTCCACCGTAAGCATGACTTATGCAATCCTTGGTCTGTGAATGTGAATACCTTTTCCTTTATTCCAACCCTGAGATAGTAGTATGGGTCCATTTTGACTCAAAGTTATAAACATTCCATTCAAACTCAAATTTTATAGCAGCTTGTTTAACACTAAACCTACCATCGTCGGTCAAATGACCGGTTTCTGGATTTTTATTTTACAATTATTGAAATGATAATGATACTTCCACTGGAAATGATTATATACATTTTTACCACGTTTTACTCAACTTGCTTCCTTGTCTATCTATCTGTCTGTCTGTTTGTTTGTCTGTTCGCTACAAATTTTGCAATTGATTTTAACCTAACTTCCCGATGAGCTAGAGACTTGAAACTTTAAACATAGCTCAGAACTAGATGACAATTCAATATTAACTCTTTTTCTTGTCTGTCTGTTCGTCTAATAACGAGTTATTAACGAAAAACGAGGACCAATCAGTGCACGTGTACTACGGACAGATTCTGGCTCGGCCAATGCCAATGCCTGGCTCTCCGGGGCCTGTCCTCTGATTGGTCCATGTTAACCTCGCCGTCACATCTCGCCGCGCGACGCTCGGTAGTACGTCATCGCGTTCAGCGATCCCCACTCTGCGCGGCAGCGTCCCCACTCCACTGACCCGCTTCGCACCGAAGGAGCTCAGTGTGATGTTTACAAAGTATTATACTAATAAGTTCTTCCTATTCGAACTTGATGAAGTGGTTCTCGAGGTATCGCATTCACAGACATACAGAGATACAGACGAACAGACACAAAAAAAAATTTAAATAAATAAAATTTTTAATATACGTTTTTAAGACGAACTAAAATTTAAAACGAAAAACGTGGGGAGCATGCAATAGATAATTGATGCATAAATAGTTCACCCAAGTCTTGGGCCTCACGTTTTTCGTTGTAAATTTTAGTCCGTCTTAAAAACGTGGTATATTAAAAATTTTTTATAATAAAAATCACAGAAAATCTATATAAATTCTATAACGTCATTTTTATAAGGCAACACATGTCAGCCATTGTTACAGCTCGGTAGGTTTAGTGTTAAATTATTAGGGGACTGTGGATCTTTATATGAAAAACAAACATTTTCTGCATCTGTCGCTAGAAAAAGGAGCCACTTCGAAATATCTTTCCTTTTTTAATTATCTTAGCAGGTTTAAAGCAGTATTAGAAGATTGCATAAGTTCGTGCCCGATTTTCATAGACGTCGCAAACTCTATTGCGCAACGGAGTGTAAAAAAAAATTATATAGTCACCATTATTTTCTAATTGTAGAAACGATCTGATATCATTGGACACATTTGGTCTTAATCCGAACGCACTTTAAAACAGTATAATTTTTTTATAATTCTACCAAACGACCTGATATTTCTGCAAAAAAGATTTTCCAAAAATTACAATTTACAAGATTGCATGCAAAAATAAAAAAAGCATTTTTTAATATAATTTAATATATGTTTTGTAGATCTATGTTAGTTATACACATGCTGAAAATTTCATCAAAATCATAGTTTTTCGCGACTTTTGGTCAGTTTCTGCTTAAAATCCACAGATTCTTACATCTTTCGATGAGTGTCGTTTTTTTCTGCTTCAATCGCTTTCGATGAAATTTTCAGCATGTGTACAACTAACATACATCTATTAAGTTTTAAATTTTCATTACGGGCTCTAATAAAAAAGTTATAAATGGTGCCTCTTTTACTTTCTCATATAATTCTTAGCAATTGCAGTTTTTTCAAAATCTTTTTTGCATGTCATTTGGTCAATCAATTCTTCTAATTACTCGAAAAAAGTCAGATCGTTTGGTCCAATCATGAAAAAGTCATACTGCTTTAAAGTGCGTTCAAAGACTTTCGTGGTTCACTGTACAAACGAAAATATCTAATTTCATGTACTTACAGCTGTCACTTTTTCGTAGTGGAGACCGTCAGGTTGCGACGTATTTCTTGTGACAGTCCACATAGGCAAGTTCGCTGGCACCAACCCTTCCGTGAGTTTCAGCGATAACCCGATGTCCTTTCCGAAGGCTTTTAGGTGTATCTCCGGCTTCTCTGTATTTCTTTTGTGTGCTGAATGTAAGACAGGCACAACTTCGTATGCTGGTACTGAAATATAAAATGTAACATATCTTGTCTACTCTTTTATTTATATGTATTTGTTTTGTTACAATTTTACTGCACTCAACGCGAGCTCAGTTCCTTTAGTACAGTAACGTGTCCATGTACAGGGTGTCCAAAAAATGTTGTAGCTCCTCAACACTAACCGTACCACGACCGGTCAAGAGACCGCATTTCACATTCTTTATTTTTGAAGTGAAACTTCTTTTGGCTGTACTTCCGTTTACGTCCATCCTCAGAATTCGATGAAATTTTGAAAATAGGATCTTTTTTGACTAAAATGACGATTGCCAGAAGGATTTTTCCCGACTCGAAAAAAATTTTTTTATCATTTCAATGTCGCGCAAAGTAGATAAAATTCAAAATTGTTGAAATATTTTAAAAATTGAAGATGAAAGAGAGAAAAGTGTTATGAAAACCAATTATAAATATAATATTTTTGTCATTGGGTTAGTATTGTATTAAATAATCATGATCATTAGACTGCGGATCTTTATGCACTTATAGTACAATTGAGTAGATAAAATTCAAAATTGTTGAAATATTTTGAAAATTGAAGATGTCAATATATTTCTCCTCTATTAAAATCATTAAGAGAAGAAATAACATTCAATTTGGATTCTATTTCTTCCAATCGATGCAGATAATTTTTATATTTTGCATAAAGATCCGCAGTCGTAGTAATAGTAAATAATAGTAATTATTGACGGATTAGTAAAAGTAAATTTCTGTTTAAATTGATAAAAGCCGAATGATTATGATCACTATTTTGCAATCTTTGTGCAATTATGGCTTTCGAGAATTTTCAAAAAATGCTAGGATATAAAATATGACATAATTTAGTACGATCTTAATTGACTTCAGATCTAAAAAGGTTACTACCACGGAGAATAAGAGTCCATTTTATTCCGCCTTCTTAAAATTCGTCTACAGAAATTAAAATTTGCATAAACCTCCGCAGCCTAATGATCACGTACGATTAAATATAATTATTAACAGATACATATAGTTATTGACTGTTATTAACTATAATACTGTTATTAACAGATGAATGAAAATATTATTGTAATATGTATTAAATATTAATTGCGTTGTTCCGGTATCGATATGAAATTTTCAAATGGAGTAACCGCTAGAAACTATTTTTGTTCGCGGTAATTACCAGACTCGTGTCCCGTGTGAAACACCGATAACATCTCTTCCCTTGTCATATGTTCGTGAATCTGCAACAGACAAGAAATTCACCGTAAGCTCTCACATTTCAGGATGAACACTAATTTGTCGGTAAGCACACAAAAAGTTAATATTTGTATAACAGAAAGCCAGTCTAGTAGAACTTTTAATAGCACCGCCAACTTCTCAGCACTTATGGGATCTTGTGGGTGCTTATCGGGTTTTATAAAAGAAGAATATAATGTATATAATAATACAGGGTGTTCATTTGAAAACTTTCCAGCCGAATATCTCGAAAAGTATGGAAGATATTAAAAAAGTGTAAAACACGTGTCCAAGGATTTCGAGGGGGAAAGAGGGGGGCAGTATCAGTTTTTTATTTGGGTGACGTTGTCAAGGTCATTTGAAGATCAACTTTGTTTTTTCAAATGGTGAGAAACTATGATTTTCACCACATTTAACCACTTGTCAAATCGTCTTTCATTTTCGCCAAAGATAAACGAAATTACTTTCCGAACAATCCAATAATAAACTTCATTTAAAATATGGAAAAAACTTGATCCATTTCTGCACTAAAATACGAAGAAACTTTTTCCCCAACCCAATATATGGGAATACTAATTTCCCAGAGAATACTAATTTTGACGTCAGATTCATAATCGGAGACCCGAAAAACCCCAGAGTATCAATTTTGAACTAAATTGGAGCTCTACTTTCTATTTTGGCCACGTTTTCACGTCCCGACAAGACTGAGACATTCTTTTCTCTAGCGAAATGGTTTTGGGGATAACTGCACAGTTCATAATTTTTGTAACGAAAGCAACAAAGACCATTCCACAAAACGGTAAACATTGCCAGTGGATATTTACGATAATTGACTTTCGTACTGATTACGAAATCGAACAGGAGAAGACCACCAAGACCTGGAAGTAAAAGAAAATAGCTATTTCATAATAGGTTGAGATAGCGGTACTTCCTTCCGATTTAATAACATTCGCTATCATTAATCAATCCGTGTTCAGATTACAATAGAACTGGCATTTTATTACAGGTCCCTTTTGCAGCAACGAAGTGCATGGCTAATTGGCAATGATTGCGAGGACATTGATCAGCAATTGTCGAAGAACATGCATATACCCGTATGGTCTAGTCTCATGTTCTTTCTAACATAGCCTATACAATAGGTACATGTGTATTTAAAGTTTTCCAATCGCGGCCCAAGGTCTGCCTCTACCATTTAAGAGCACCCAGTCACGTACCGTGTCACAGAAATCGAGTTGCAATTAACTATCATGCTGACTTAGACTCCTAAGGTCGATCACTTTCACTCATTACGTTAGGAAATTCGATCGTGGCTAGTGGTACAGTTTCCGAGTAGTTGTGTTAGCTCTATTTGCCGGTTAGCGAACGTACCGTGAATTAATACTATTTTTAATCGACTAATGAAACGGTATCGCCTTTGGAAATTGAGTTCGTGACTTCAAAAGTCCGGATATGGAAATACCTATGGTTCACCTTACAATTAGACGCGATCAGGAAGCGGGGATTCGGAGACAATGCGACGCAGCCTTCTGTCACGAAAGTAATGGAATTCTGAGTTCATTGCAAGGGATGAACGTCGCATTCTTCACATAAATATTCTTCCTCACGTAAATAGTCGATTACGTATAATAGTCACTTGCGTTTTATCATAAGGTCATCACTTTCCCACCTGGCCGTGCTTTACTCCACTTATTCTACCTTGCAACGTGTTGCAAGCAGACCTCAGATTCATCCAACTGTTCTCAACAGACGTTGTGGGCAGTATTTGTTGGTTCTTTTTCATTTAAAATTAGTACAAGATTTTTTATAACCACGCTGCTAATATTTACATGCAATTTGCAATTTTTGTATTTTAAGAAACTCGAACATCAAATAAAATCTTATCTTCTGTGGTAGCAGCCTTTTTGGATCTGGAATAAATTAAAATCGTACTAAATTCTGTCGTATTTTATATCCTAGCATTTTTTGAAAATTTTCAAAAGTTAGTTATAACAAATGTACTCTTACAAGTCATGCTCCTGAACATACGTAAGGCTTGCGAAGGTGCAAACATTTTGAGGGTTGATAAAAAATATGCTTTGTTGTTTGATATTTCATCGTATTTGATTTATTAACCATTTTGTTATTTGAAGCAATTTTCAATTCCAGAACTTAGACATTTCGTTATACACGACCTTTTTCATTTTATGCATTTTATTAAACTTTTAGCAATTCATCTAATACAAACAATCTTAGTAACGTGAAACTCGTTTTGAATTATTACCATTTTTATTAATTTATTTTTAGTATCTGTAATGAGTTTGAAAGATGTTTTTCATGTAAAAATAAAATTTAACTTGAAAGATATTTGGTGAACTTTTTGTACTTATTAAATTTGTTAAGTACATTATTTGTAAGTAAATTAAATTTAAATCATCAGCTAATGGAGTTGAAAATTTTAGTTTATCATATATATAACTTCTTTAACAGATTTATGTGCCAATATATGTGCATCTTATAAAATGTTTATCAAAAGTCATACATTTGCTTTTATTTTCTATTATTAATTAGTAGACAGCGGATCTTTATGCAAAATAAACATTTGCTACCTGATTTTCAACAAACTGGAATGAAATGGAAATTTATTTTCTTTTTTAAGTTTAATAGATTGAAAATAATATTACAGTATTTTTAAATTCTTCTAATCTTTTTATTGTTTTAAATTACACCTACGCATTTTTCATTTTTCATAAATGCATAAAATCCGCTGTCTATTAATTAGATTTCAAACATCGTTAAAGTTTTTTTTAAAGAATGAGTGGAGCAATGAGAAGATCGGCTACACTAAAATATGTAATGAAATAGATTTTCTAAAGTTCTGTATAAATTCTCAAATGTGGCTAGTAAATACTCATTAATTAATACTTATTGCATTCTTAATCATGGTGTTCAGTTCGCCGTGGTACAAATTCTCACGATCACAGTAACTTTCGAGCCCACGCGTCTCAATTAGTCAGAAAATTAAGCAATGCGACATGAAGGCAGTTTAAAACTGGATTTGCAGAAAACTCCATTCCACCACGGTACTGTCTCAATTGTATGCATACTACGAACATGTTTTCTTTCCTGAATAGCAAATTTAACTGCCGCGTTAGGAGTCCGCTCGCATTCGTTATGCCTGATCACCAGATAAACGTGCACGTTTAACTTTCGTTGTTTTTTTATTACATAGCCAAGAACCTACTTTGCCTTTTGATTACTAACAAGTGAGTCTTGCAAATTCCTAGGCGAACCGAATCCATCACCGTTAACCTTCGAGAAATTGAATTTTCTGGAGACAGTTAAAGTTATCAATAGGCTGCGGATGTAATTTTTAATTTCTCTAGGCAAATTTCAAGAAAGTGGAAACCAATAAAATCTTATTATAGCCTTTGGAGTTTTGAAATCAATAAAAATTCTACTGAATTCTCTCGAATTTTATAGATCTTCATGTTTCTTAGATTAATAATACAGAGTGTCCCAGAAATGTAGTATTTCCCTAAAAAGAGTGATTCCTAAGGTGATTTGAAATAATTGTTTCCTTTACAAAAATGTTCTCTGCGGCTTTGTTAAGGAGTTATTAACGAAAAAATCGTATTAAATTCTGTGGAATTTTATATTCTAGCAATTTTTGAAAATTTTTAGAAGCCATAAACGTTAATATCTAGTATTTCTTACTTAAAATGATTTTGTATACCCTTCCAAATATAATGTTATATATTTTTTATGACGTAATTAAACATTTAGAGATGATTGAAGCGAAGTAGGCTTCGGTAAAACAATATTTTTCTATTAATTTGCAAACTTTCGCACATTAATTTTGCAAATTCCGATCGGCATAATTCCGATGATATTTACATGTGTAATGGACGATTAAAGTTTCTGGCGCAACCGCGTCTCTTTCTTTCCTATGCGCTGTCCTTCCTTGCGCCAGAAATTTGAACTTTTGATCAAAACCTTGACCAGTTTTGGTCGATTCTGGCGACACTGCCTCAAACACTTGCTTCCCCCACCAACGTTTCTTCCCTGCAGAGTGCACCTTCGTCGCGTCCGCTAGTGTTTCGTGTCTTTGTTTCCCCACCGTAATGGCGCTTACTGGAAGGGGGCAGTGAGCGTTGCGGTGTGGACGGTTTTGTGTCAACTGAGACAAATGTGCCCAGCACTATAGTAGATAAAGGGGGAACCCTTTAGTCGTGATGCGACAGCGGGGAAGAAGTTTCCTGGGTCTGATTTAAATTCTAAATCATCAATTGCAGCTAATAATGTCACAATGAACTATTATAGCGCGTTATTCAATCAACTCTGAATTGCGAGACTACAGTAAACGCCCCTTTACTGTCCGGGTTCGTGGGCACGATCACTGTTCAGTGCCTACCCACTCCACTGCCTGCCAACGCTTCGGTCACGCGACCCGTATTTTATTCTGTTCTTCTCTACAGGGTGTCCCAAAACAATAGCGACAGCCGGAAATGGGAAGTTCCTTGGGTTATTTGAAGCGACATTTTCCAAAGCAAAAATGGCGTCCGCGGCTTTGTTTAGGAGTTATTAACGAAAAACACGGACCAATCAGAGCGCGAGCTAGACGCCCGC
>CM052241.1:1463780-1479863 GCA_028455795.1 Lasioglossum marginatum
TAATTCTTAAAGTTGCAAACAATTCATTTAATTATCGTAGTAATAATTAGACTTCGGATTTTACGCATTTGTGACAGAAATTGGTGGGAGCAATTTGAAACAGTGCAAAGATTAGAAGACTTTACGAGTATTAATATATTATCTTCATTAAATTAAAATTATGAGTGAAAAATATAAATTTATGCTTAGCTCGTGTCTTGCAATTGATGCACAAACATTTCATTTCGCATAAAGTCCGGAGTCTGGTAATAATATTTCGTTTTCTTTTTATCCAGGACTGAAGACTGATATCGGATTTAAAAGATCCTCATTCGCAAAGGGTTAGTTTTCTAATGACTTTTTTCTAGAAGTAACAGGACCTTTTGTATAGATCAGTAAGCTCTCTCTTTCCAGTGATACGTAAAAATTTCTTTCAGAATTTCTACTTGAAGAGAATGCCCAAGTTTCTCTTGAACAGAACACGGTCATAAACCAGCTTATTAATAGGCTTCCGGTAGTTATATGTAGACTGTGGATTTTATGCATTCTTTTCTTTAGTATAGCATTTGTTCCGATAGAGTTTTCAGCGTTGAGAAATTCAGGTGTATGCAACATCGTTTTCCCAACATTTCACAAGCAATGTGACTAGCTTTATCAAAGGTAGGAAGACACGCTGATCAGTAGATTTCATGTAATTATGACAATGTAATTCGAGTAAAAATATAAAATAGTAGCAGGAATAAAAGCAGTAGGAATAGAATCTATTAATATTACCAAAGTAGGAAAGAACTTTCTATTTGGTTTCCGGTTCTTGCAATTCATGCAGACAGGCAGTTTCATAATTAATTCGGACCTTTTGAATTTGATGTGTTCATGAGTTAAATTGCATAGGTAAAATACAAATAAATAACAGTAAAAATGTAGGAAGAACTTCGGAAAACTATTATATCATTTTGAACTTATTGGAAGCATTTAGAGGAAAAGTCAATTTCTATTCGACTTCAATTCCTTATAAGTAGACTCCGGATTTTATGCATTTATGACAAAAATGAGTAGGTGCAATTTAAAACGGTGAGAAGATTAGAAGGCTCTAAGAGTATTTATATATTATTTCCAGTACACATTCGAATTATTAGGGAAAAATATAAATTTATATTCAGCTCCTGTGTCTTGCAATTGATGCACAAACGTTTTATTTTGCATAAAAATCCGGAGTCTACTTATAATAAGAATAAAAAATAATACAAACATTTTTTTTGTAAATCTTTGTAAATACCGTTCCACATTATATCACCAATTAACGGGTATCGTTTACAGTTACTATAATTCATGGTTCTGTGACTCATCATTGTAGCGTTCATCATCGTTGTAAAGCTGTTGCAAGGCAAGAAATAATATTAATAAAAATATATAAAATATAAATATATAAATATAATTGTATATTAATATATAAAATATAAATATATAAATATAATTGTATATTAATATACAAAATATAAATATATAAATATAATTGTATATTAATATATAAAATATAAATATATAAATATAATTGTATATTAATATATAAAATATAAATATAATATAATATTATAATAATTTATAATTCATATAATTATATAAATATAAATTTAATCAGATTTTGCAAACGTAAGATCATTTGCGAAATAATAGAAAAAACAAGAGATCAGCGAAAAAATGATGAAAAATATATATGTTTCAAATTCTACGATGCTAATTCTAAGTTGCTGACTTCTGAAAATTTTCAAAAAATGCAAGAATATATCCTTCGACAGGATTTAATCAAATTTTAATATATTTCAGATCTACAAAAGCTACTGCCACTGAAAATAGTATTTTATTTGGTTCCCCATTCGTAAAAATTGTTCCGGAAAATTGCAAATTGCATAAACATCAGTCTAATGATATCTAAAGGTGTAGTAGAATAAATTTATGAATCTACTACAATAGTGTAAAAAATATTGTGGAAACGCTGTATGTATTACTGTGCAAGAAGATGGTCGAATTCTTCAAGTGTGTAACAGTGAAATATTATTTCCACTCTGTGCACCTAATTTGCAATTTCACTGTAGATATAGCAGGCATTGTACTATGATTGCCCTAATAAATAGTGTCGCGTTTGATTGAGTGGTGCTGCAATTTTTACCTGCTCACAAACTCCGGTAACAATAACGCACATTGCGCCATGTTGTGCACGATACGCTCGTATTATCGAGAACATTGTTTCATGGCCACCAACTCTTGCTTCGGAATTGTGTCGAGTTATTTGGGACAAGACTTTTGTTGGCTCGTTAGATGCTAGTCGACCGAGGACTAATATATGCAAAAATCGATAGAGAGTTCAGGGAGTGATAATAGTGCTCGAGGTTCACGACGAAATAAATTTTACATGTTAAACAATTAGTCTTATTTATCCCCAGTAAAAATATCGTCGACTGCTCTTCACGAATCAACTGGTTTTAGAGATAGTTTGATCACTAGGCTGCGGATCTTATGAATTTATAGTAAAATTGAGTAGATGAAATTCAAAATGGTTGGAAAATTTAAAAAATTGAAGATGTCAATATATGATTTCCCCTCTATTGAAATCATTAAAGGAAGAAATAACATTCAATTTGGTTTCTATTTCTTGCAATCGATGCAGACAATTTTTATTTTGCATGAAGACCCTGCAGTCTATTGATTATTGTATCTTTTTCTTTTTTTATTGAACAGTTGTAACCTCCAGTAGGAGGTTATTCTGCAGTCTATATTACATTCATAGTATTACAATGAAAGCCTTATGCTAATGTCTAGTTGACTGCATTAATCGATGTTTGTTTGTACGATTAGTTTCCTCGATATGTAAAGTAGATATATCTCGTGGAGCTACACTATGAATTTTCTAAATACTTAATCATTATAAAAACGAGGGAGAGCTTCTTTAAATATATTATGCCATAGAATTGTTTACTAAATTATATTAACTATATTTCTGATTTAAACTTACAATTAGATAATTAGTCAAGCATTCGTTAAAGTTTGCGATTACAAATTTAATACTGACACGAATATTTATGAACCAATAAACAAAAATTGAGATTCAGTAGGAAGGTATTACATTTAAATAAGAATTGATGTGCATGTATGATGTGCTTCTAGTTTCTATTTTCTTATCATATTATTTTAATAATATATAAAAATTGAATATAGGAATGTATTTCATTTAAATAATAATTTATATGTATCTATGATGTGTTTCTGGTTTCTATTTTCTTATCATCTTATTTTTCTTTTGTAGAACGTAACAATAAGATATAAAAATTGAATATAGGAATGTATTCCATTTAAATAACAATTTATATGTATTTATGATGTGTTTCTAGTTTCTATTTTCTTATCATGTAATTTTTCTTTTGTAGAATATAACAATATGAGACAAAAACTGAATATGGGAATGTATTTCATTGAATAAGAATTTATGTGTATTTATGATGTGTTTCTAGTTTCTCTTTTCTTATCATCTTATTTTTCTTTTGTAGAACGTAATAATAAGATATAAAAATTGTATATAGGAATGTATTGATGATGTATTGATTTGGTAAACTGGGCTGATTTAATAATTAACGAGGTGTTCAATGGTGAGGTGCTCGAAAGTATTAGTCCACCACATATTGTCACTTCGATTTACATTACTATTATTATTCGTAACGTTACGCTAATGATGCATTTATTATCTGACAATTAATTAACCCATAGCATTATTCAAAATATTGTTTAGATTATTAAATATGTTGGTATCTAATCAATTACTAAACATTTAAATATTGTATGAAGCTATTATATCAATTTCATATTCATACAAAGAAAAAGATTAATATAGAATGAAATTATTCTAGGTCGAAAGAAATGTTTAATTTTCAAGTTAAAATAGCATCGATTCCAAAGGGTTAATAATATGTACTGAAACGATTTCGATGAAATTTTCAGCATGTGTATAACTAACATAGATCTCTACAAAACATATATTTTAAATTTTCATTAAGGGCTCAAATAAAAAAGTTTTAAAAAATGCTTTCCTTGTTTCTGGAAAATCCTTTTGGAAAACATCATTTAGTATTCTAATGCTTCTAATTGCTTACAATCCGTTTGGATCTGATGGGATTGAAGTTCGCGTCGAACGAGCTCGACGTAAAAGGTACCGTGATCCCAATAGGACTCGAATAAATACCATTGGAGGAGGACGCGGTCAGAGCAGGCGTCGAAAAGATACCGTCGAAATGCGAGCCGACTACTAGATCCGAGTCTACGTCCTCTATCACCGGAACTTCGTACAAAAATTCGCCGAGCACGAAATCTTGATAAACATTCTCTTGGCGTTCGCCGTTCGAGCTAGCGCTGGTTCCTGTTCCCGACATCGTCTTCTTCGCTTTCGTATCTTTGCCGTTGTCCTCCTTGATCGGCTGCGCGGTCGTTGTGTTATGGTGGAAATCGTACAGTACCAGATAGTGCAGTTTCGACGGTGTATACCTATCGCCGGTCACGTTTGGTACAATTATAAAAAAGATATTCTGTTTTGAAGGGCGTACGAATACTTATGAGACTGACTGTATATGTATTATTTCATCACATTTCTCCACTTTCTGTTTTATGGAGTTAATCGATTTGGCAAGTGAGCGGCTCAATCGCAAATTTGAAAATCGCGGTGATCTGAACGTTTGTAAATATGATCTGTTTCTGCTCTTCTTTGCGCCGTTTCCGTTGCGAGCCCTTCGTTTGCGGAGCGCGATTGTTCAGTCCCAAGCTGTTGGCTAGCAGCAACCTACGTTCACGTGAAGTTCCACGTGAGAGCTTGGCAGGAGAGTTAAATGCTACGCGATTGAAAGTAAACTTTTTCTACCCAGCATCAATCGTACGGCGCGCGGCGGTGGAGAAACTGTGAGTCTCGTAAACCGTCCGGCGCGGCGCGGCGCCGCGTCGGAGAACCGTTACGTCGTCGTACACGCCACGAGCAACGTGCGTCCCCTCGTTTCCGACATGGGTACAATTTTAATCGAATATTCGCCATGAACGCTCTTCGCCTCGTCATCATGTTTGCGTCAACTATGCAGAAAAAAAAACGGTAGAATGTGATTCTGTATGATTTTTTCACGGAATCGGACGAACAAGGACTTGTTTAGCTGATGTCAGTTGAGCAGCGGACCGGCCGTTTTGCATAATAAAATAAGGCCGTTCTTTTTTTTTAAAGAAAAGCATGCACACGTATATGTATACGTGTGCGTTTCTAAATATATTCATACAGTAGCATGTAAAAATTTCCAGATTTTTCCACAGGTGTCGTATTTTAAGAGCGACGTTTAAGAGGACTTCAGCAAGAAGATAGCAAGCGAAAGAAAATTCTGCGACAAATAAATATTGTTCATTATTTCTTGTTTACAATGTGAAAGTTGTCTTAAACGTTGCATCCGGGATAAGAAGGGAAAAGTCGGATGATATCTTTTGCACGACATAATATACTATTATATACGCTCGCTATACACTTAGTGCTAAATTGTTGTAGCTAAATCCGGGTAAAAAATTGAAAAATACTGATCAAGAAATTTAAACGTTTACGAGATCTGTTTGGAGTAATGATTGCGGAGAGAAGGAGACAGGAAACAAAAACCTCTGAATAATTCCAGTGGGATTCCTACACACTGAAGAATTTATTTGTTTATAGTTTATTTTATTGTGGTCGCATTAACAGCGAGGTCATCAGCGACCACATGGTTCAGAATTAATTATAACGTACCTTATACAGTTAGGAGCATAACTGATCACACACACTTTAAATCAAAATAACTTTTTTACGAATGGACCAAACGACTTCAATGTCTCTGTAAGGCTAGAAGAATTAGTTTAGTAAATGACAAATGAATTGAAAAAATGCATTTGATCGTAATTGAGAAAAACAATAGTAAAGATTTATTTTTACAACATTTTTAGCTGAGCCAATAACGAAAATTTGAAAGATGTGTTTGGTCAACTCGTGTAAATTATATATGTTCTGAAAATTTCATTGAAATTGGTTAATTGGTTTACGAGTTATGAACGATCAAAAGTGGTAAAAATGGCAGTTTCTCAAGATTTTCGGCCTTTTTACCACTTTTGATCGTTTATAACTCGTAAACCAATTAACCAATTTCAATGAAATTTTCAGAACGTATATAATTTATACGAGTTGACCAAACACATCTTTTAAATTTTCGTTATTGGTCCAGCTAAAAATGTTGTAAAAATCAATTTTTACTATTGTTTTTCTCAATTCCAACCAAATGCATTTCTCCAATATATTTTTTAGACGTCATTTACTAAACTAATTCTTCTAGCCTTCAGAATTCGAACATCAGAAGTCCGGATAATCGAGGTTCTACTGTAGTAAAAAATTTGAATGGAAAATATCATACGTCCATTGAAACGATAATAATACAGACAATAGTTCAGTTAAACGATAAAAATAAGAAAAATTCAGGAACAAAAAAGAGCACGTTTTGTTCTTATTATTCTGATCTACAAGGTATCTGTAAGTAAACGAACTTCCGTCATACGAAAAGCAAAACTTTCTATTGTCCGATTAGTATCTCATAATTATCATTCCTTAAATAATAATTACAGCTGTACAATTTAAAGTTCAAAAATTTGTAATGTATATTTTGTGGGACGAGTATATTGTAGATTTTGGTTATTCCAATTTTTTTATTTTGTTTTGTATACAGTATATTTTATTCCCTCACATTTCTGAAATTCCACAAATATCGGACAAACCTGATTATATTGAATAAATATTAATCGTTATATTTTACCGTTTTTTTATTCGAAAACCGGTTTAACTGAGTACTTTTTGTAAATACCGAAATTCGAAAACCAGTTTTCTCGAACAGCAGTGTTTGCATAAACTCTAGTGCCTTTGTCGTTAATTAGAATAGTTTCTCCGTTTCAGATACACATATAAACTATATCGACAAATGATGATCTGTTTCATCGAACGCTAAGTGCCAAAAAAAATCATTTATGTTAATAGTTAACCTTTATGTCAACACTCAAGAATCTCAGCATCTCCCTCCAATTTATTTTTAAAATTGATTTGATGTTCTCGTTGACAAATATCAATTATGATCACTAAATATTGCAACACATTAAACTACCAAACTTTGGTTTGGTGAATTTGTTCTCGTTTAATGATTTACATATAACTTAACATCTATGCGACGTTGCCAGTAGACTGTGAATTCTACATTAATGACAAAGATGAGTAGACGAAACACAAAATAGTGAAAATATCCGGAGATTTATTAAGACAAGAAATAAATCTTTATGCAATTCAGCTTTCTCGCAGTCGATGCCCAAAATTTCTATTTTGTCTAAATAGCGGCCCGCTAATGACAAAGAGGTATATACAGGGTGTCCAAAAATGTTGTACTTCCTTGAACGGGATGGTTCCTCAGGACTAGACTGATCTTTATGCATTTATAGCTTTTGAAAATTTTCAAAAAATATTATATTATATATATCCAAAGTATATTATTACTGCGATTTAAATAAGTCCTGAGTTTTTACATTTTAAATGAATAAACCTTTTATCAAGTTTAACACCGTAGGATAATATCACATAAATAACTAACTACATTCTTTTAAGCAATTTACAATATTTCACAATTGCTTTGTTTGTCTTTTTCTCTTTTATTTCTTAAAATCTCCATTCTTTTTTTGTTTCTTAAGTTTTCAGTTCCATAGAAGTACATCTTTTTGTGCACTTCACTTTTTTTTTATTCCATAACTCCCTAAAACCGCGGAGAACATTTTTGCAGAGGAAAAAGCGACTCCAAATGATGTCGAGGAATCATCGCGTTCAAGAAATTACAACATTTTCGGGACATCCTGTAGATTAAGCTTCCTCGTTTGCAGAAAGTAAAACGCAAAGTTGGCTGATAATGACTAGTCGTCGCCCGTGACTTTTCGAATACTCTGTCATAGCGCGACTCTTCATCGGCGTTGATTAAAGCGAGAGTCGTCAGGATTATAGCTCGCGCGGGAGAACTTTCGATGTTCAAGAAATCGCTGATTCACTTTTGCAATCATCGAGCGTGCGATCGAGGCGCACAGCTGACCCAGGTATGCTTGCCATCGGGAGTTGTAGATCATTTTAAATTTCCAGCTACGTCGACTGTCACCTGGATATCGTCACTGTCTCGAAGTGACTGACATGTCCAGGGTCTCGGCTCTCTGGGATTACCGATCTGAAATTTCTCTGCGGAAACCGGGCTCATCGAATCGTTCCACGCGACTTGGCCCGAGCCTCGCGGCGCGTCGGTTTGCTATCGCCGAACCAGGGCCGGCTTAAGCCCAGTAGCAGGAGTAGCAAATGCTACAGGCCCCGCTCTTCTGGGGGGCCCCGTGCTTGCAGCAGAAAATGTGTAATAGCCCTGGCTACCGTTTACAGATATTTTGCTTAAAAAAAAAGGTCATTCACTTTTGTTTGTTTCTATGATATTATCATGCAAAAGCTGGGGCCTCCTGGTAACATTTGCTACGGGCCCCGCGCTGGCTTAATCCGGCCCTGCGCCGAACCACCACACCGTTGCACCGTTGTTTTTTCGCGTTCCACGATTGTTTAGCAAACGGTCGAACGTAATCGCTGGTACCTGTAACCGTGACCCGTTCACGAAGTCTCAATACCATGTCAAAATTCGTCAAAACACTCGCAAAGTCTAAAAACACATTCTTTATTTACGTTATCATTCTTTTACCGCGATAAAGCCTCCATTAATTATAGAATTATACAGGGTGGGTCGCCACATTTTGCCATCTAGATTTACGTCATTATTATTACGCATAGCAAACAATGTTCCAGATGAAGTTGAATGGTTTTGAGAGGGGCACATTCTGATGGTACATTTTTTTTTTTAGGTGGACGTGTAAAGGACATATGAAGGTGATTAATGTTTTTTTAAATGGAATCATATATTTTTTATTCCACCTACAAAAAAGAATGTACCATCAGAATATGCCCCTCTCAAAACCATTCAACTTCATCTGAAACATTGTTTGCGTAATAATAATAACGTAAATCTAGATGGCGAAATGTGGCGACCCACCCTGTATAAGGAAGTAGACTCTTTATTCCAGGATTGCATAATACAAAAATGGGGTTTTTCAGTAGCCAAAAACGCTGGATCGATCTAGGGCGCTGTCGCCCTCAAAAGTCCTATTTTCTTGTTTACGAGACGTAATTTACATTATTCGGAAGCATACAACTGCGCATGTAGCAATTTTCATAGTAACATGCTGCCGAATAATGCAAATTGCGCCCCGTAAACGAAAAAATAGGACTTTTGAGGGTAATAGTGTCTTAGATCGATCTTTCATCTAGCGTTTTTGACTACTGAAAAACCCCATTTTTGTATTGTCGAGAAACGAGGACGCGAATCCTACCGCCTTAAATCGAATCATTCCACGTGACTTGGTCCGAGCGTCGCTCTGTCGGTTTGCAATCGCCGAACCGCCACCGCACCGTTGTTTCGCGTTCCACGATTGTTTAGCAAACAGTCGAACGTAATAGCCGGTACCTGTAACCGTGACCCGTTCACGAAGTTCGTTTATACCACTTGTAATAATCGTTTCCGCGGCTTTTGCGTTTCTCTTTTTCAGCCGCGGCGAACCGAACGCGCCGCCGCGCCGCTGCGCGCCGATCGTAATCTACCGAACCAGGCATAATCACAGTTGTAACTTAATAAACTGGCCTGTTATATAAATGAATTACTGGCTCGAAACACAACGCGATTCCACTTTATGACTTTACTTTCCAACCAGAGGAGTGGAATCCGCAGGAAATAACCGACTTCGTTGAAAGTGAATCTGGTCTAGTTACTTTGCACCGCTTGATCTTGCCGAGTGAAAACCGTGCGTGTGACTCCAGACTTCCTCGCCGAAGTGAATGAGCTGAACGATTTCCTGCTACGAAATTATCAAGGAAAGATTCGAAGAGGGTTAATTACAGGTGTGCGAGAAACCGAAAATGTCGGGCCGGGTCGGGACGTGTGTTTCGGTCCCGAATGTATTTCGGGTCTCAAAAATATCGAAATTTCCCGAAAATAAAGTAGCTTTGACTCTCACCAAGCAGAATCGCCGGACCGGGAGAATTGGTAACAGTTACAACAGTTTAAATAATTATTTAAATAAAAAAAATTTTTATATTATATTAATAATAATTATATTATATTACATTTCTTTCTTTCTTTTCATGTGTAGATTAAACCCAAGCAGTTCGGGACATCCGGTATAACAGCTTGTATAAAATAATATATGTACAAAAGAATCGGTGTAAAAGAATGTTCTCAGCGAGGTTCTTATGCATCAGAACTTTCTTTACACTTTTTTGGGTACACAAGATACATTAGCACGTTTTTAGCATCGTTAAATCAATATCACTACCCGAACAGAATTGAAAGAATTGCTGTACGAAAGAGGCAGCATCACTTTCGAATAATTTGAGTATACCAACGAAGAACAATTAAAAATCAAGTAACGTCTCAAACATGCTGACATCCATATTCATAAACTGTCACACTGAATATGAAATCGATACCATTCTTAATGTTCCAATTAATGCAATTTAAATATTGACCTCGTATTTGACCAAACCAGAAAAAATTATTAAGTACCCATTGAAGAGATTAGAAGACGAAGTGTTTTTTATTGTAATCATTACTATAACGGATAGTATATTTAGAAATCGTAAAATTATTGAGTACTCATTGGAAAGATTAGAAAAACTAAGTGTTTTTTTATTGTAATCATTACTATAACGGATAGTATACTTAGACACCGTAATATTCCAATAATTTCTTCAAATAAACGGAAAGTTGGACTTGGAGAACATTGGAACTGAAAGACATTGGAATTCGAGGCAATTGGAATTGAATAACATTGGAGTTGTAGAGTATTAGAATTGAAGAATATTGGAAATCGAGGAAATTTGACTTGAAGAAAATTGGAATTGAATAATATTGGAGTTGAGGACAATATTGGAATTGAAGAACTTTGGAATTCAAGGAAATTTGAGTTAGAGAAAATTGGAATTAGAGAACATTGATATTGAAGAACATTGGAATTCGAGGAAATATGAGTCGTAGAAAATTGGAATTGAATAATCTTGCAGTTGGGGAAAATTGGAATTGAACAACATTGGATTTGAACAATATTAGAGTTGTAGAATATTAGAATTGAAGAAGATTGAAATTTGAGGAAATTTAAGTTGGAGAAAATTGGAATGGAATAATATTGGAGTTGAGGATAATTGGAATTGAAGGACATTAGAATTCGAGGAAATTATAATTGGAGAATATTGAAATTGAAGAACATTGTGGAATTCGAAGATATTTGAGTTGTAGAAAATTGGAATTGAATAATATTGAAGTTGAGGACAATTGGAGCTGGGCTAATTGGAATTCAAGGGAATTTGGGTTGGAAAAAATTGAAATTGAATAATATTATTAGCGTTGGGGACAATTGGAATTGAATAATGTTGCAGTTACGGATAATGGGGGAGTTGTAGAATATTAGAATTGAAGAAGATTGAAATTTGAGGAACTTTGACTTGGAGAAAATTGGAATGGAATAATATTGGAGTTGAGGATAATTGGAATTGAAGGACATTAGAATTCGAGGAAATTATAATTGGAGAATATTGAAATTGAAGAACATTGTGGAATTCGAAGATATTTGAGTTGTAGAAAATTGGAATTGAATAATATTGAAGTTGAGGACAATTGGAGCTGGGCTAATTGGAATTCAAGGGAATTTGGGTTGGAAAAAATTGAAATTGCATAATATTATTGTCGTTGGGGACAATTTGAATTGAGTAATATTATTGGAGTTGGGGTCAATTGGAATTGTAGAACATTGAGATTCGAGGAAATTTGAGTTGGAGAAAATTGGAATTGAATAATATAGGAATAGGAAGAAATTTGAATTGAAGAAAATCTGAATTCGTGAGGTTATGGTTGGATGAGAGATGAGGGTGAGGGACCCAAGTGATGAATTTCGGTAAAGTCTCAAATTGCGCGAAGACGATTCTGAACACGACCTACTTCGACTGTATGTACATGAACTATTCATCGTGAACACTTTATCGAAAGGTTGGTTTTCTCCGGGCGTGAAAGCGCCCTGTGAACGGATCGGGACTTTGGCACCGATCAAAAACCGACCGAAGGAACGGTACAATAAATCTGTGCTATAGTTGCGATCAAGGAAACGCAATCGTAGACGGAAGGAAACTGGCTGTGAATATTTCCGCGCAATTAGCAACAGCTTTGCCAACACGTGAAAGCGCTAGGAAATTAAATCAGCCATTCGAGCAAAGAAGCGGAAGTCGGTCTTTGGAATATTCTTCGAGCAACGTAATACCTAATCATATCAAGTTGCCAGAAAAAATATATTCGTTAGTAAAATTCGTTAGTACAGGCTAGGAATCTGATTTTTTATGAGCTTCGATTATTTGGGATTCGACTTTTACTAAAATCTAGGTAAATGACCTCATTTTTTGAGTGAAACGAAACGAAACTTTCGAGTACGGTACAATCTAAATTGTATGGGAACTTCCTCTTCATAATCTGTTACATAATCGATTACATAACTTTACTTCATTAGTAAAAATTTTTTATGAAGTAATTATATTTTGTTCATTTCAAGTCATTATTGTAGGATAAGAGACGTCAGTACGTCATAACACAACACAAACCGAAAGAAAAGTATAATGTTTTAAACACAACGTCAAATATAATCAAACAAGCGCACTGAATTAACAAAATCTCCGTCTGAGAATCACGTCTTTTCTGTTCAACCGTCACATTCCAAATCGCAATTGATAAACAAAACGAAAACCACAATCAATAAATAACATCGCGTCGTTACTGTTGCTAATATCAAATATTCAGGGGAGTTCACAACGGCATCACCACCGACATCACCACCCTACATTATTATGTATATTGTATTTATTTTATTCTTGTCCTGCTTCATATTGGAATGGAACACTTGATATTTATAAGTTTGTTTACCATTGTTTATAAGCTTAAACTAGTTTTGAAATTAATTACTAATTAAACATTATATTAGTTTGATATACCGTTATTTATCGGGGTAGATGCCTAGTTAAAATTTTAAGAAAAAAATGTGCTTTTTGGAATTGTTTCTGAAAAAATGAATAGACCTTTTTCTTAAATAAATACCTGATTTAAAAATATGTATATTGTATACTTGTAGTAATTTTCTTATTACAAAATCATTAAAATTGCCTAAGTAACAGCTTTTATCTCAGAAGTGATTTGTCCAAAAATTGTTTACAAATGTTGAAGATCTTTTTAATGCATGATTCTATCTAGTAGATGAACGAAGAGATTTTATGTCAATTAACTATAACAATGTATCTTCGTTTAGACTTCGGACAAAAATGAATGTTGAAGCATACGATATTGAAAGTGAACGTGCACAAGGAAAAATTTTTGGCAAGATTTTGCACGTGTATCGATTCTTGCGCAAAATATTTATTTTTCGCATTTTTTGTCTCCGACTCGGACGTCATTCGCCAATACAATGTCAAAATTCGTCGAAGCACTCGTAAAGTCTAAAAACACATTCTTTATTTACATTATTATTCTTTAACCGCGATAAAAAGCCACCATTAATTATGGAATTATATAGTGACACCAATAGTCTACAAATTTCGAAATTGTGTGAAATATATCTACTCTGTTAAGCAAATATTTGAATGCAGGAAATCAAACAAGGAAACTGCATAAACCACAAAGATATTATATGATATTGTATGCCATGTTCAATATTTAATTTAACTTATTTTTAAGAGAAAACCTGGAATTCAAATTAGTCTCATGAACTATGTATATGTTCATAGAAATAATTAAGAAATAAGTAAATTTTCCTTCAAAGTTTCAGATTGTTTCGAATTTTCGATTTGCTGAATTTATCTTATCAGGCTAAATTACACAGACACTTCGAACATGTAATTATTCATCAAACATATTCATCATACAACGAAGAAATAATTAAATTTTCCTTTGACGAATAATTACGTGTTCGAAGTGTCTGCGTAATTTAGCCTGATAAGATAAAAATTCAGCAAATCGAAAATTCGAAACAATCTGAAAGTTTGAAGGAACATTTAATTATTTCATCGTTGTATGATGAATGTGTTCAATGTTTACCGATTAACTAATATCGAACTGCTCGTTTTTTCTAATTTAACTAACACTAGTTAAATACAACACTCCATTTTGAAGAAAAAACATTGGTGATCCAGACGAGTTACTATTAGATGAATATTTACGAGCAATTAAATTGATGATCTAATTTTTAATATTTATTAATACTTATAATTTATAAGTAATAATACTAATAATTTTTAATACTTGCAGAAAATGTTCATACAAACTCCATTTTCAATAAAAAATATTGGTGATCTTGCAAGCAACAAGAAGAATTACTATTACATAAATATTTACGAGCATTTAAATTGACGAACCTAATTTCTAAAAATGTTTAACTTGCACAAAATGTTCATACAAACTCCATTTTGAAGAAAAAATATTGGTGATCTTGCAGACAACGAAAAGAGTTATTATTAGATGAATATTTACGAGCATTTAAATCGATGAACCTAATTTTTAAAAATGTTTAACTTGCACAAAATGTTCATACAAATTCCATTTTCAAGAAAAAATATCGGCGATCTTGCAGGCAACCACAAGAGTTACTATATTGTTTTCTAGTTGTATTAACTATTAATTGTATTTTGTTTAAGTGTCTCTGAAATAAATTGCGTTCTTACAAGTTTTACATGGATTTTCCTCGGAATTTTCATTTTGGCACTTACAGCCTTTTTGAGTTCCAATCTTCGATTCCTGTTCGCGGTACAGCTCGTTTATCCCGATTTCGTTGTAAAATGAAAAGTCTAAGCTCCCGCAGTGAGCTCTCGAAATCGCGCAGGTTACGCTCTCCCAAATATGACGATTAATTAAAGTGACTGTTCAGCTGGACAGATGCAAAAGCACGTGGAGCCATAAGCGGTGGCATTATACAATCGAAGCTGATTTGCCCGTTACGGTGCGTGCATGCGAGGCACTCGGAGATATTGAAAACGAGAGTTCCAATCTATCCGCTGTGCTGCTGTTTCTCCTCCGCAGTCGACCCGCGGAGGAAAGTGTAACATACCGAAGACTGTCAGAGAATAGAGAAATGAAAGTGGTCGACTGTCAATGGACCCGGGAGTTCATGCACGAAGTCGACATTTAACGGTAATTAAGAGTACGTACGAACGTATCGCTGAATAGCCGTTATTACAAACCGACCTGGTGCCTCGTGTTCATCATCATCATATCTGCTAACCTAACACTTTCGGCTTACACAAGGTTTTTTTATTACACCGATCTTATATCATCGCTAGACCTTGGATCTTTATGCAATATAGAAATACTGTACCGATTACTGCGATATTTTTAATCGTACTTTATTCAATAAAGTATTTTTAATAATAAGTTATACGTTAAGGACTTACAATTCAAAGAAAAACAACGCACTGTGCATTAAACATTATTTTTACAAGAAAAAAGCATGAGAAAGCGACATTATTTACTAATTTGAATTATTATTTGCTTCATTGTGTCTCCATGTTCGGCTAGCGGTTGATCACATGCAAATTGTGTTCTCGGAACACGAGTTGCATTTACTTTGCGAAGAGCGTAATGGTCGCGATTTGCTAACACAGTATAATTATTTCGGTAAACGAGAATCGGAAACCCGCATGGCGTTCACACGTGTACAGGTTTTTACCGCCAGACAAGGGTGACGCAGCGCACGTGCTTATTTTTCCAATTTTTCCTTATACGTATTATAGTTCTGTTCCGAATTGAAGCGTCGTCTGCGATTCAAAATAGAGAAAATAAATGAATGTTGAGAAAATAAATTATATGTAAAATGTATTGCTTTTTAAACATTCTTTATTTATGGAGGTCGCATTAATAACGGAGTCATTGACGATAGTATTGGTTG
>CM052241.1:1479963-1505855 GCA_028455795.1 Lasioglossum marginatum
TGTATAGCAAAATCCGCATATTTTTATGTGGAAGAACGACATATTGTTTTCCGAAAATGAAAATACGGTTGTATCGTTCTTCCCTCGCTACAAAATCGCGCAGGAAACAAGGAACTTTTAAATGGCTGTCCTGGAAAATCTATTTGTTTGAGTTGTGTCACTATTCTTGTGCACCAACGCTCTGTTTCTTGTGGACGATGTCTGCCACGCGTTACCGGAAGACTAGAAAACAGGCTTCTCTATTAAGAAAAGTTGGATCGACTTCGAGACAAGCCAGGACAAGTGACAACATCGTCTGTTTAGCAAGAGCCGCTTCCTGAGAGCAGAACGGCGCGGCGCGGCGCGGGGCGGCGTCGTAGAAGCCGAACGCGTTCAACGTCGAGGTTTCGTGTTAAGTAGCCGGTGAAACTACTTACATATCCTCGGACTGGCATATGAAATTGACTTTCGATCGGCGAGGTATGGAAAAACAGCGGGGCCAGCTGTCTCGGAGGCGAACGCCATAAAACGCGTCTCCTTCGAGCAGCGGAAAGGTGTGCATAAAGGTGAGTACGAAACGAAACACACAGTGAACGCATTCTTTCCTGCGGCTTTTCATCATTCCCCGTTCAACTCGGTATCTGGCACAAGTGCATCGTACGCCGTGCACATACGGAGGACGCGCACTTTCGCTGTCGTTCCGCAGTGAACTAATCCTATCTTGGCACAGCGGTGAGAGATATCCTTACGCTCAAGGTGGTATATTCTGTGGTATCCTGAATCGAGTCTGTCCGCGGGTATCAGCACCAGATGGCCTCCTTTCTATTCCGTTTCCTTCCTTCGTTTCGAAAGAAACGAAAAAAAGGTCGCAAACGGATCGGAACCGAGCACCATCGACCAAATCGAACGAACAAAAGAGAAGAAAACTAACTTGGTTCTCGGAGTATCTCACGCGTTCCTTTCTCACGATCCGGACGTTTTCGCGCTACGCGGGTTCGAACTCGCGGGCATTTCCTTCGGCCACCCTCGCGAACACCCTTCACGATTAAACACGCGACCCCCTGCCGGTGATCAGGTGAGCAGGACACTGGTCGATCGCGGGGTTGATTGGCAAACCGGGACCCGATATTCTTTGCGAAGAGGGAGACGGGGTTTTAGGCGAAATGTCGAGGAGCGGGCCGAGAGCACCGCGGGGATTCGAAATTAATGCGAATGCGCGAGCGGACTCGGTCTAACTGCGGACGACGATACCCGTCGACGTCGGTAGCAAAAGTAGAAGGTGGGGAACGGAACCCGGGAACGGGGACCACTGGCGATTGTGATTGTTGCACGGCCGTACACGTACCGTGCACACGCTACGGACAGAAGGTTGCCTCAGAGTCGATCACTACGCTACTGGCCATCCGTTCGTTTCAAAATCGGGAAAGTCACCGATCCAGGAGAGGTTGTCCTTCTCGAAACCCTCTTTCGGTACCGATCGCCGCTGCGAGCCAGCCCGATCGAGTTTCTGCCCAGTTACATTGACATCTCCACATTTCTTCGCACAGTCAAGCATTCTTCTTGCAGAGAAAGATTTCAGGATGTATACATTCGTAAAAATTAGTAACAAATGAACACGCAGAAGTATCGTTTGCTGAGTGTATATAAACTAGTTTTAGATTTAGAAACAACGTATTCTTTAGTCAATCTTTCCAGCTGCCAAAATTCAAATACAGTAGAACCTTATAATAATGGAACTGTTATTTAGTTCTACCGTTCGACTAAATTTTTACGGAGCTTTACAGTAAAACCTTCTTATCCATAAAAAGTATTTAGACGATAAACAATTCGGACAGTCCGAAACAATCCGAATAATCGAAGTTCTACTGCCAAAATTCAAATACAGTAGAACCTTATAATAATGGAACTGTTATTTAGTTCTACCGTTCGACTAAATTTAAAATCTTCTTATTCATAAAAAGTATTTAGACGATAAACAATTCGGACAGGTCCGAATAATCGAAGTTCTACTGTAGACGGGCAATTAAAACACTTTTTAAAAAGACTGTTTATACGTGCACTGTACTGTGTATTGTAAAAATTGCAATTTTTCATTATTTTCGGCCTTTTCACCACTTTTGGGTGTTTATAATTCGTAGACCAATTAACCAGTTTCAATGAAATTTTCAGAACGTATATATGTAATTCATACGAGTTTACAAAGCACATCTTTGAAATTTTCGTTATTGGCCCAGCTAAAAGAGTCGTAAAAGTCAATTTTTGCTATTGTTTATCACAATTCCGACGAGATGCATTTTTTCAACTTATTTATTAGACGTCATTTACTAAACTAATTCTTCTAGCCTTACAGAGAAATTGAAGTGTGTTCGATAAACATCAATATCCACTGAAGTATCTGTGACACTTTAAACAATAACAATTCTTGAAGGACGAAGGTGAAAATGATTCTTGCGGCATCGTACACGGAAGAATATACTGAAAATATTCCAATTTGAAAAAATGCGGAACTATTTGGAACTTAAAAGATATGCCATGTCAAATAACTTCGACAACTTTCATTAGTCCATTAAGAAATGCTTCTTTAATAAATGACGAACTGTAACTATGAGAATACTCTCCATTAAAAAAAAACAAAATTGTTAGAAATGTTGTACGAGCTATTATATCAATTTCATATTCATACAAAGAGAAAAATTAATATAGAATGGAATCATTCTAGCTCGCGGAATAAATGTTTAATTTCCGAGTTAAAATACCTCCGAGTGCAAAGGAATAATATCGATATTTTCGGTATTGCTAAACATTTAGAAAGTGTAATGCGGATGCATTAAATATGTTCATTTTTAAATGCTTGTCCTACAATAATTATAATTTTTATTAAATTTCATTAACCCTTAGCACTCGAGTGGTGATTCAGAATCACGACTAAAAGTTGCTGTTTTCATTATTCGTAATATTGTTTACATTATTAAATATGTCAATTACTAAATATTTAAGTATTGTATGAGATATTATATCAATTTCATATTCGTACAAAGAGAAAAATTCACACCCACAGGGGTCACTAATAACCGCAGATAGGTGCGTGCTTAAACACGCTTATAAAAAGAAAGAAAAAAAATTAATATAAAATGTTTAATTTTCGAGTTAAAATAGCTCCGAGTGCAAAAGGATAATATATAGGTATAGCTAAACATTTAGAAAGTAATCCGTACCGGGTACAAAATTTATTTAGATTTTACAGCATTTTTATAATAATACCTGCTCGAATAAAGAAATTGATTGAATAAAATTTTTAATGGAAGCATCTGTATAATTTCAATAATTAATAAATTAAAAATGTGAAAGCAGTCATTTGACCGGTCGTGTTACAGTTAGTGTTAAATACAAGACATAAGACAAGTGATTCTTTACCAAAGAACTGTTAGATCGACCGGGGCCGGACCATTGTGCGTCGTATCGACTCGATTCGTTTCCCTCTCTATTGACATATCGGGAAGCAACGTGACAGTTGCAATGGCAGGGGCACTGGTTGTTCTCGTAGAGGAAAGCGAGAATGACATTGCAGAGAGCAGCAGAGACGGCCGGAAGAATCTGTGCGGTCTGCGTGACTCTTTGCAGGCCGATTCATCAGTTTAGTCCTGACGGGTGCACGTCAGACGGCGGAGTAGAAAATGTATCCTGTTGGGCAGCAGAAAGACGTTTGTGTATCGTGGAGTCAGGAGACAAAGAGGGCAAATAGAAGGGAAACGAACCGGAGGCTTGCGATTAGAGGCAATCGTTTTCCGGTTTTCCGTTCGCGAGCTATAAACCCGGCTGCTTGCTCTTGCCTTTTCCTTCCTGCTCGCTCTTTCGACCGGGCCCGGCGTTCCGTTGCTCTGCTCGCCTCGTGAGAGGGAAAGTATTTTATACCACGCTTGGCTTGGCAAGAGAAAGGGGACACGGTTCGCTCCTAATTTCTGTTTTAAGTCGGTGAACCTATACTATATATTGTGGCCGAGCGTGTAACTCGACTCGCTGGCTATACGCTGTTTGCTGTTGTGTATACATGTACGGTATGAAGTATACAGTATGCACGTACAGTGCAGTGGTACGTGCAGCCCAGAGAGAATACGCCGCAGCACACACCGGTTTATGGTACAGCGGCATTATTATCGTTCATATCGTCTCGTAATGACTTCGACTGCGATACCGGCGAAGGTAAAACGAAGGAAAGAAAGGAACAAGGCGATCGAGCGACGCAGACGCCGAGACAGGCTCTAGGGTCCTGTCGGAGAGACGAGGATGCAGCTTCCTGACTAAAAGTGAAATCGTCTGTACGCCGACTTGTATCATAGCCGTTATTATATGTTATGCTAGGGTTTGGACGACTTGAAACCACGATTACACCAGCTGCACACCGAAACAGCGTGTGCGCGACCGGATATCGAGTCTCGACATCCGTTCGTCAGGCTCGACGATTTGATGAAACCGAAAATAATACTGCTAATTATCTTCCCGTGAATCGGGCTAAACCCACCGAGAAGCCCGCATATTGTTCCCAGCTGCTAGCCAGGTAAACACAAGACGCAGGTATCTGCGTTAATTACAAAAGTGAAAGTATGGGTCATTTACGATGCTAGAGCGTATGTATATGTATATACACATATATGAAATAAAAAGAAATCTGGTTGCCTCTTCTTTCTATTCCTTTTACGTAATTGATCTTGATACTGTTCCTGCTATTCGATTATGCATGTGCTGCGTGTACCCAGTGATTCTGAAGCTATTGTGTTAGCTCTGGAATGAATACGACGTGCTTCCCCAATGAATTTGCCGTTTTCTTACAGAAAAATTATATATCTTTCAATATATTAGGTATTCACCGCTATTATTTATCTATTTCTTTAGCTGACGGGTCATCACTAGATCTTTATGCGAAATAACAAATGTTTGCATTGGTTGCAAGACGCAGGTGTCAAATAACAATTTCCTTCTTCTTGTAACTATCTTACTAAGCTGAAACTAATACACTGATGTCCTTGAATCTTTTTAATATGTCCACTGCTTTAATTTGTACGTAGCCATTTTTGTCATAAATGCATTAAATCCGCAGTCTTACAAGGAGAGTGCAAGGCGTTCGGGACGTTATAGATCTCGATCTCCCTTTTACGAATATATACCATTATAGGGGCAAACACTCCATAATTGTTGAGATATTCATAAACAAAGTTCTTAAATTAGTGCTTAAATCTGCAATTGTAGGGAAAGTATACATCGAATAATGTCCTTCTGTATTGGCAACTTACTAGACTTACACCCGGTGGGCTAGGGTTCGATTCTCGTCTGGGGAAAAATATTTTTTTACTTATTTATTTATATTATTTATTTGCTATGTAACATTGACTTGTTTATAAGAGATTACACATTTCTTACAAATTGATACAGATTGGTGGTACATGTCATAAAAGCATACTTTCGTATGCTTTAAAACTTTTGTTATTTAATTTGTAATAAAGAGCCTTCTGCCCCGGTTTGCTTTAGTTTTTTTCTTTGAAAGAATGAGAGCCTTCTGCCTGATTCGCCTTTTGTCCCTTGTGGATCGGGGACTTCTTCTCCGATTCACGTCTTTTGCTCCGCGATAATTACTCGACATACCTGCGTAATTTAGTATAAGTCCGTCATTGTAAGAAAGGGAGCCAGAAGGAATATTGCATTCGTTCTGACTCCCTTTCGGGTCTCTTGTGCAGCAACCTCCTGGCGAGGGCTGGGCAATCGGTATTACCCTCTATCTGTAAGAACATCTAGTATCTTATGAATAGAGGGTAATATCGAGCTAATAGCTGCATTTTTAATAAATATGTTTATTTTCAATAAATTCTATTCCTATTTTCTTCCATAATATTTTGCAATTTCATCTATCTTCAGAATAAGATATATGTATTATTCAAGCTGGTTCACCCCGGGTGTGAACACTGTCATATATTCTCTGGTTCTATTTAGGTAAGGACCGCGGAACCACCGACCAGTATCACAGACGAATATCTCGTCTGATATATCTCCTGCGCTAGTATCTCGGTGATGGAACTTTTAGCGATGTGGTCTTTCAGATCACTGTAAGTTCCACGTTATCCCCGCGCCCATTTCGCCCACTTACCGTCCCGCGGAATAGCACGGGCGCTGGCAGTCTTTGACAGTATCTCGTCGGTGGTTCGTGTCACCCGAATATTTTGCACAGAATATCGTCGGTAATTTTGGTGTTCTCTTACGCCCTCTAGGATATATTCTGGCTCCAGCCAGAGAAACAGAAAGCCACCGACGGCATTTCGTCGGTGCAGAAGACCACTGAGGAGATTCTCGTCGTGACGCATCGGTGAGAAGGCGAATCATCACGAAACCATATCGAGTATTATTAAATATTACATTCTCTCCGCCATATTTCAGATGACGCTCTGGCACTATTTTGATACTATTTTCGTCGGTGGTGGAACTTTTAGTCATGTGGTATTTCAGATCATTGTAAGTTCCACGTTATCCCCGCGTCCACTCGCGCCCACTTACTAGTATCGCTGAATTGCACAGGGGCTGGCAGTTTTTAATAGTATCTCGTCGGTGGCTAACCTTCCGAATGTCGGCCAAATCGGATTGAGTTAAAAGTTTGCACATATTTTGCATTGTTTCTCAAAGGGATTTTTACCGACTCGAAAAAAATGTCTTATCATTTGAGTGGCATTTTCTACCTTACCAGGCTTACGCTTAAGGCCTCGTACAGACCTAAACATTTCGACGAACAGCGCGCCGAACCGCACGCCGAACCGCGCATTTCGACGCGCCGAACGACGCGCCTCGGCTAACGGCACGCTCGAAACTCCCATTAACTATTTATTAAATCGATGTACAACTAAAACGGGCAGACGAGGGCAGCTGAAACTTTATACACTACATTCAGAAATGTCTACAGTTTCTTATGCAAAAGGTTCTATTCTGCCCGATCTATCTGCCGATTTTACATTGTTTAAACTTGTCACTATTTTTTATTTTGCACAAACGCAGTGTTTTCATAGCAAGGGCCTCTTTAATAATTTGAAACAAATTAGGAAGTAGAGATATAATTTTTTCGGATAATTTAAATCACCGATATCTTTGTTTATAAATTTCTTTCTATTCCTTGACATTTATTCTTTATATTATGAATGTTTAGGATATGCTATCTGACCTGCAAACAGATTTGCAAGTGTTACTCGTTCGCGTTCGTGCGCGCCGAAATGCACGCCGAAATGCGCGCATTCACGGATTTCAGCGAGCCTTGACGGACTCAAAATTTTTGCCTTTTTCCAATAAATTATGATGTATTTGGTATGTAATTCAGTAGATTTGTACCCAGCGCGGCTTCAGTTGAAGTTTTAATCCTCTAGGATCAATGGTTCAAGATTTATGGTTATTTAAAGTTGAGCATTTTTCGGTATTTTTGACAGGTAAGGGCGCCGCCATATTGGTTTGTAGTGGCGATCGCGCGCCGCTTACCGAGTAGAACCGCTAGATGGTAGCAGGGACACGCGTTAATGCTGATAATATAGAGCAGGTATTGCGATTGTTGTTTAAATTTTGGAAAAAATGACCATGATGTTGCGTTTCAACTGGTCTGGGTAAGTTTGGGTTAGGTTTCTGTAAATATTTTCCACGATATTTCCTCTCAAACATTTTCTGAGATATTTTCTCTATGGTAGCGATATTACTGTGTGTCCGTGCTGCCATCTAGCAGTTCTGCCCGGTAAGCGGAGCGCGATCACCACTGCAAACCAATATGACGGCGTCCTTACCTGTCGAAAATACCGAAAAAGCTCAACTGGGGGAATGGTACTCACGTGACATAACTAGAAAGGAACTAGAATCTAGCTAAATTTTGGGTCGAAACATGGGTTTGCGGGCTTCGGTTGTTTGCCCTTATTTGAGCAAATTTTGGGCTGGCTGAGGGCTCATTCTAAAGAGGAAGGTTAAATGCACTGCGCTCAACTCATGATTTAACGAGATTATGTTTATATCTAATAATATGAGTGTCCAAAGCAGGCAAAACAAATCGAGAAAACATCTGCAGATTCCAATGTATTTTTCTGTCTCTAAAAGACTTTTCTCGTTAAATCATGAGTTGAGCGCAGTGCATTTAACCTTCCTCTATCAAATAAACCTTTGTACAGCTCAAAATATGCTCGTATAAGGCTAAATAACCGAAGCCCGTGATTGCATTCAATTTCCCCATATTTCGTTCATGAAGACAGAGTCTAGAGCAAGTCTAGAGCCAATTTTAGTTCAGCTGGTTAGACGAGATGGCGCCTAGTCAGGACTGTCAACGTGGAATCATAACAATAAAAATATAAAGGGCTTGAATACACTCGGATCCATTAATAGCAATAAAGATATTAATAAAGAAAAGAAAAAAACGTGGAATCATAGCAAAACTGAAGTGTTAGGCTGATACGTGTGTATGTTTATCAGTGTTACCACAGAAAAACTTTTTTTCTGCACAGAGGTTGGTGACACTGAAATACCCAAAAATCAGAAAAGTCACGTGACTACCCTTCTCCGCTTTTCCAATAGGGGATGCCCCAACTAATTCTTCCACCTTTTACAAACACCTCTTCTAATTATAACGGTCCCGCAGCTTCTACTAATTTACCCGAACCTACGGGAAATCCCTAATTTCCCCAAACTGCGACGCAACACCGTGTATTACAACTTCCGATCAGAGCCAACTTTTCTCGCGCATGCGCGGCGATTGCAGCCTCAGTAACGTAAGCTTCTCGATAAAATGGGGTACCTTGAGCACCCCGCAGACTTTTAAAAAATTATTAGTATATACATATGAAAATATTAACAATAACTTACCTCTCGTTTTGCGTCACGTCTCTCGTCTATGACTGTCTATGACTATCACTCGTCCCGCCAATAATACCGGTACACTCCCGCCAATATAACTGCCTCAGGGCTCTGGCCTCTGCTACCTCATTATAGATACGTTACTGTTTTGGCCGCGCATGTGCGAGAGAAGTTGGCTCTGATCGGAACACTGCCAAGTATAGATGCATTACTGTTTTGGCCGCGCATGCGCGTGAAATCTTGCACGATATCTCAGCACTGTGCACGAGTTCTTCTCTAGCGGCGACCACAGAAGTAGGTGGAAGTAGGATTTTTAAATATCTAAATACAGTCAAACTTACAGACGTAAAGACTTTGTTGCAACACTTCTACGTATAATACACCGTGGACGCACCCTGAAAATGGCCCTATACGATCCATGCGATATCCTCGCGTGGAAACTACATCCTTTGAAAGATAAAATAAAGCGGGAAGATGAATTAATATCTTATTTATGGAATGATAGACTCGCAAGGTACGCAAACAGCATATATTATGGTGTAAACAAATAATCTACAAATTTTTGTTACAGCATTACAAATATATAATATTAAATCATTTTTCTTGTAGGAAA
Source organism: Lasioglossum marginatum (assembly GCA_028455795.1). Taxonomy (NCBI): domain Eukaryota; kingdom Metazoa; phylum Arthropoda; class Insecta; order Hymenoptera; family Halictidae; genus Lasioglossum; species Lasioglossum marginatum. The sequence continues at coordinate 1,489,409 of CM052241.1, forward strand.
TTTGCGTCTTCCTTGATGGAAGACCATACAAAAGAATCGAAGTCTATAACAAAAGCTGAAGTGTTGAAAAACATAGGAAACGTACAATTTAAAGCCAAAAACTATTCAGAGAGTATACAGTCTTTTACAGAATGTGCTATGTATGCTCCAGAACATAGTCCTGAACGTTCAGCGGCTATTGCAAATAGATCTGCTTCTTTATTTTTTTTGAATAGGTACAATGTAAGTAAACATGTAAAATATGCGGTAAACACGTATTTCATTCTATAGATGTGTATTTAATGCTTTCCATTGTATTAACTAATATACATATATATTTCATGCACAACGCTTACCTGTTAACAACAACAAGGACTGTGTAAAAGATATTGAATTAGCAATTGAATTAAATTATCCTAAGGCATTACATTACATATTACATCTGCGTAAGGCGCAATGTTACTTGAAATTAGGTAATCCAGATTTAGCAAAAAAAACGATTTCCGAAATACGTGAATCGATCGATGATCCCAACTACATTGCACCGTCTATGAAAGGTAAACAGTATGTGTTAATAAGTATTGATATGACACTTCCAAGCTCAAAAGAATAATTTTAATATAGAGATTAAGCTCTAAATGAATTATGCCTCTGATACATCCACATTTTAATATCAACTTTCAGATAATATTGAGAAACGAATTTCTGGGATAACATTCAATGAATCATGTACACCAGACGAGTCGAAAAATATTGACGATTCATTAGACGTGAGGTCTATATTAATGTTTGACGAAAATCCTAATTTTCCACACGCATCGTCGAGCGTTGATAGAAAATTCAATGAAGAACTGGGGAGACGTGTAATAGCAAATAGATTTATAAGAAAGGGTGAAGTCCTGTTTTTAGAAAAACCAATTAGCTTTGTATTTGAGAATGATGATCTAGCGGGTCGTACTTGTCACCACTGTTGTCTCGACATAGACATTCCTGTACCGTAAGTAATATATGTATGTAGTAAAGTAGTTATAAAGCAAATACTTTATGAAACTATTGTAAAAATCATGAATTATGTTGATTTAGATGCTCAAAGTGTTTGAATACTTTTTATTGCGGCACAAATTGTTTGAACGAAGCGTGGTCTTCGTACCATCGTTGGGAATGTCTTGGAAATCAAATGGGATTATGGAAAGAATGTTGGCCTGTACAATTAGCACTGAAAATTCTACTAATATGTACAACAACAACGGATACAATCAAATTTAATGAAATGCAAAATTTGCCAACTAACTTTGATAACGTACCCATGAAAGTGTTGATTAAAGAAGGCGCTGTAAGTAACACAACAGTATTGTGAAAACAAGATTTTCGTTTAACTTATACAATTGAATCTTAAATCTTACAGTACGCTATGATGCTTACCTCGTATTTATTGGAACACACTGATTTCTTTCAAAGAAACGACCTTAATGATAATTTAGCAAGGAAGTTTGCTGATAACAGTTTTAATTCCAATTTTCATGCTATAACAAATGACAACAAACATCTTTACGTAAGCTCTTTACTTCTGCGATATATCCTGCAACTTACTTACAAATGTAGCATAATTTGCAAGACCAGTATATCATTCAGCGAAAATGATTGGCCTATGGATTACGAAATTATAGGACACTCTGTAGCCAGAGGACTTTACCTGTCTGCAAGTATGATGAATCATTCTTGTGATTCCAACATAGTTACCATGTAATTATTTTTTATTTTTTGAGACACTTGAATTATACATTAGTTAATAATATGTTATTTTTATTATTATATTTTAGTTATATGGATCAATACCAGATCGTTAGAGCATCGAAGGATATTGCCGCAAATGAAGAAATTTTTTTTTCTTATGGTACAGTAAGAGTTTTCAATGCATTAAACATGTATGTGTGTTTACGTTTCATCGCTTACTTAGTATTGTTATCCATAGGTCCCCATTACAGGCATGATTCGATAAAAGAAAGACAGAAAGTACTAAGTTCGTACTTTTTTACCTGTAAATGTAAACCGTGCACTCAGCTAAATCTGAAATATTTCTTGGTAAATATACAAACAGATCATTCTTTTCCAAATAATTTAACAGTTAAATTACAATCATTTTATCACTGCAGGATAGATTCACTGCCATGAACTGTTCGAAATGTAATGGTGCGCTGTGCAACATCAAGAATTCTTTATTTTGTTTAGACTGCTTCGACAAGCCCAAACATTTTCGACAAGATAAAATAAAACAAGCTAAAAATCTCTACAACCAAGCTAAAAGTTACGTTGTTAAAAAAAATTTTGAAGTAGCTCTTGAGAAATTAGAAGAATGTTTAAATATTCAGAGAAGAATGTTATATAAATCTAATTCAGATATTGTCGATACATTAGGTCTTATATCACAAATATATGCGGCAAAGGGTATTGTATAAACCAATTATTTGTATGAAGTGTTCATTAACTTTATTATAAATTAAATGAGATTATTTTTCAGGTAAATCGGCAGATGCTGAAAAATGCTGGGAAAGTATGATTGCTGCAGTTATTGAAAAATTTGGACCTTCTAGTGTCGAGCTCATGAATACACTGTTTAAACTCGCAAATATATGTATTCTCAATCTCGAAAAGACGTCGGATACTACTACAAGCTCGTACAAGTAAGTTCGTTATGTTTCATGCATGAAAAGTTTAAAATTTACGACAAATGATATATGTAAATGTTTACTATTTATTTTCATATTATAGAGCTCTATTGACAACAACATACGAATATTTGGACCAAGCAGAGAAGTTGGCAGATCTTAATTTTGGATCATGGAGTGATGTCTACAAAATGTACAAATATAAACAATGCTTTGTATTCTATTTTACTTCCATAAGGCCTCTCTTAAGTATTACAAATTAATTCGAGGGCCGCAATATAAAAAAGCAGTTGTTTGGTTTGCAAGTTTGTTCCTTTTTAAGTGTACTTTATTTCAATAAAACTATTTCATTTTTGTTTCGCAGAAACTTGGCAATGTTTTCAGTAATCAAATTTTCAAAATTTGGTTGAATTTGTTGAACTGTAATTATTTTTGAAATTGATTGATACACGCTGGTCTGTTCATCTTTACCTTACCGCAGTTTTATTATTTTTTACCGTGTTTTACTTAGCTAGCTTTCTCTTGTCTGTCTGTCTGTCTGTTTGTCTGTTCGGTACAAATTTTGCAATTTGCAATAGAATCTTTATTCATAAACATGTGCCTTTCGGCGTTACATTTCTTTACTTCCTTCCTTTCTCTAAACCTTACATATACATATTTTCTTCTCTCTACCTTAATCTATTATTTACATTACTTATATACATTCTATATCTATACCCCAATATACAATCCTTCTTACTTTCTCCCCCTCTACTTTTTGTCCTTATCTCTCCTTATCCTCCATGTCCTTCACTACTTCCATTCTGTTTAGTTCTCCCACTCCTCTCTCTCCCTTTTCTCCACCCTTTCTCTGTTTTCTCTTAGCTTCCTACCCCATTTTGTGCCTTTCCCCTTTTCATCCAGAATTTCTTCTATTTTTCCTTCTATTTCTTCCATCTCCCTACATCTCTCTACGAGATGTTCTAGCGTCTCCTCCTCTCCTCTGCACATCCTGCATACTTTCTTCCCTTCTTTTTCCCAGAATTTATTTGCCCTTTCCTCATTGCTACCGTGAGTGTTGTATATGCATATAGTAAGCATTTTGTTATACTTCTAAGCTTTTCTAAGTACTCAAATACAATTCAAACTGAAGTATATTTATCGTAGAAGATAATCCTTAGAAAAGTAGCAGCGGAATACCGCAGCTGTATTTTCTATAATTTTTTTTCTGTAGCAAGTGGTATTTTTCGAAATATATAAAAATGCAATTATTGTTGGGTCAAATGCCCTGCTTCCTATTGGGCAATTGTCAGAAGAAGCTGCGGAAGCTCGCATTTCCGGACATATGGTACCCACGTGACATAATTAGAAATAAACTAGAATCTAACTAGATTTTGGGTCGAAAAGTGAGTTTGCGGGATGTCATTATTTGTCCTTATACAAGCATATTTTGAGCTGCACAAAGGTTCATTTGATAGAGGAAGGTTAGGCGCAGTGCGCTCTGCCCCATCATGTAAGTCAAAAAAGTCTTTTAGAGACAAAAATAAGTCTAAAGTAGAGCAAAAATCGAGAACCAACACCTGCAGATTCCAATGTATTTTTCTGTCATCTGAACCTATCAAATGAACCTTTGTGCAGCTCAAAATTTGCTCGTATAAGGACAAATAACGACATCCCGCAAATCCATGTTTCGACCCAAAATCTAGTTAGATTCTAGTTTATTTCTAGTTATGTCACCATTGCCCCTTAAATTATGCTAGCAAATGTTCTCGGGAAGCCTGTAATTTAGACGTTCTAAATAAGTTACTCCTCACATCTGATTCCTTCCTTACTGGCATGAGACGAAAGCCGAAGAAAAAAATGGAACCTTTCTCAAAGGAAACTATACAATTACTATTGCCTCCTGAACCGAGAGCAGCTGACCCCGAACCTGCCGAAGAAAGTAGTGACGAGGAGTTTTAAATAAAGTAAATTTATTATATGTAAACATTGTTTTAATTTAGCAATATACCTGAAATGTTCAAACAAAAGGAAAAATGTAATTTTGTAACAAAACAACACCAGTGGACCTGTTTCCTATTATAAAATAATTTTGGCCAGCTTTTTGATCAAAATGCGCCACTGTGCGACGTGCGGTGCTTTCGGGACTTGGTATCCATAGGAATCTGTAGTACCATCACCTTAAAATGCTAGTGATTTTAGCGTCCTCTACGCTTTGAGAACGGTGAACTCGAGAACTAGATCCAGTGCGACTCGGGTCACCGACGAGATACTGCCAACCTTATGAATAGACTGCGGATATTTACGCAATTTTCAATTTTGAATGGGAACAGACTTTATAGATTTGAAGCAAATAAAAATGTTACTAAATTCTATCGAATTTTATATTCCACTACTTTTTGAAAATCTTCATAAATGCATAAAGATCCACGGTCTACTTATGAGACAGCACCATTTCGGTGTCGCGCCCCATGTTACCGATAATACGCGGCTTCAGGCGTGTTAGCAAGAACTGAATATTGTATATACAGTAAAGTCGCGTTATTTTGCAAACGGCAGTGTTCTGCACGGAGAAGTAACGCGTAGGGACACTATTTTTTAAGACTGCGTCCACCGCGGCGACCGCGCCGAGAGTACAAACGCAGCTGAACATAGAAAAGAACAGCATGTAAACACTACTAATCCAATTACAAAACTTCTTTATTCATCATTATTTTTTTATGGGACTTTCACCAACTTATTTCTGGAATTTGAAGAACAGCGTATGGGAACTGTGCCGGCGACGGCGATTGTCCGCGCCTCTTTCTTTCCCATATGCTGTTCTTCCCTGCGCCCGAAGCTTACATCGTCGATTAAACCATTGATTCGAGTTTCTTAAAATTCGACAACAAAAATTCCAAATTGCCTAAACGTCCGCAGTCTAGTAATTAAAATATACATGAATACCAAACAAATATTTCTTGAAATAGTAGAGAAGAAACGACAGACAAATAACATAGCTGAATTGAGCGACTTTCATGGTGTTCGATATGGGTGTCCTAATCCAAAACCATTCAAACCCATAATCATTAATTATGCCTGGTTATCTACGGGGTCCCATGGAAATCACCGACACAAATTTCCCCGACACGGTTTTCACCGACAACATTTCACCGACTCCAGATTTGACCGACAATAACTTTGGCCGACAACGCCTTTAACCGAAAACAACTTTGATCGACAACGAATTTGTCCGGCAACGATTTTAGCCGACGACAGTAATAACCAACAATAACATAATACTGTCGTCGACTAAAGTCGTTGCCGGTCAAAATTGTTGCCGGACAAATTCGTGGTCGGCCAAATTCGTTGTCGGTCAAAATCGTTGTCGATCAAAGTCGTTTTCGGTTAAAGGCGTTGTCGGCCAAAGTTATTGTCGGTCAAATCTGGAGTCGGTGAAATGTTGTCGGTGAAAACCGTGTCGGGGAAATTTATGTCGGTGATTTCCATGTCCCAATGACCCTATCTACGATATAGTAAGATAGGAGTTCAACATTCTTTTTCGAAGCGAAACTCTCAAACGAAGTAAGTACGGTTAGCAATACAAACCTCAAACCACCAAAATCTCATTCATAATAAATATAAATCTGTTAGCATGTGTTTAGAAAGATTGATGAGATGTCAGAGGCCCCCATTAATCCAAGTTGAGTATTAAGGTGTTTACGAGTGTTAGCATCACTTTTGAAATTACTATAAAGAAAATGAATATGAAGCAAATATTTCCTAAAATGTGGAGAAGAAACAACAGACAAATAACGTAGCTGATATGGGTGTCCTGATCGAAAACCATTCAAGCTCATAATCATTAATCATGCCTGGTGATCTACGATATAGTACAATAGGAGTTCAACATTTTTTTTCGAAGCGGAACTCTCATATTAATTTAAGAGTAAGTATTAGCAGTACAAAGAGTAAACCCACCAAAATTTTATTCATAATAAATATAAACCTGTTAGCATGTGTGTAGAAAGATTCATGAGATGCGAGAGGCCCTCATTCAACCAAGACGAAAAAATTACTGTAACGAAAATGAATATGAAACAAATATTTCCAGGAAAAGTAGAAAAGAAACGACAGACAAATAGCATAGCTGAATTGAGCGACTTTCATGGAGTTCGATACGGGTGTCCTTGAATTTTTCTGATGCACTCGTACATACTCGGGATCCATTATGAGGTGTAGGCATGTCGAAATTATCATACATATTGGCTGGCCAGATGCCGACACGAAGATACGCTCCACGGTCCCGAAACGTCCGATTATTTAAACAAACCCGCGCGATACGATCGCGGACTGCGGTCACACCCATCTTAGTGCGGCCGGGCATCGAGGAATTTTCGAGGTGAGAGATCTGGCACGGAAAGAAATTCACCTTCCTTGTACATATATCTAGTATGATCGAATAGTCTGGTTAGTGGGACCTTGATACTAATAGCAAAACCATTTTATAATCGATTTCCTTCCAAGACGCTTTTAGACTTATCTGTTCTCTGATATTACACGGGATGGCATCTTTACATATACACCAGTCAAATGGTATAAGAACTCCTTGACGATTCGTTTGCAAAATAGAATTTTTCTACCATTTTTAGAAAGATGTCTATATTTTACCAAATGGAAAGAGGGTACAGTAGGATACAGGAAAAAAGAGAATCGTTTTTAATGAGCAGAAAGAAACAATTATGACAAAATACTCATAAAATGTTCATTTTATCTTGGTCTTTTTCCACAAGAAGCTAGAAAATTAGCGTTCGAACGTGCAAGGAAAGGGTATAGCAGGATAAGCGGCCCCCGCTCCGATTTTCCTGATTCCTGTCTCAAAACATCGTTTTATGTCTAAAAAAACATTGTGTAAAATTTCAAATGTCTACCCCCTCCGATAGGGGTGATATTGGGGTAAATTCCCCCGCACTTAAATGCAATTTGCTCTAAAACGGGAAAAGATATCGACATGGGATAAACGGTAAACAAAAGATATAGATATATTTCAGATTTTTTTCAGAATTTTTTGCTAATTATTTATAGCTGAAAATAATTAATTAATTTTTTGGGAATTTTTCTAACTACCTTCCCTTGGGTTGACACCTACCAAAAAATTCTAAAATATTGCTATGATGCTAACCTATTTTGTACAAAAATCTCAGAATTGTCCGTTTGGTGGAACAGTGTCAAAAAAAATAAAGTATGCCGGCGAACGCTCGGTTCGATCAGTAACGGCGCAGCGACCGAGTCCCTTTGCGGTGGCTAGTGATGGGAGCGAACGGGAAGTCGGTGCGTGTACGGAAATGCTGATACATGTAAAAATGCGACTAAATCTTTTAATATATGATTACAGTTGGAAGTCTAAACAATTATATTTTAGGAAATAGCTTACATTGAAGTAGAAAAATACTTGTTGCTATCAAGTAACAGAAAGAAGAAGCTTCTCACAAGTATGTTGTATGGTCACGGTGTTAGAGATTCTGCTCGATGCTCCGGAAGGCTCGAGTTCGAATCCTCCTCGACTCAACTTTCTTTTCTTGTTTTTCTTTTCCTTCGTAGTTTGTTTCAGACTACGGAAAAATTCTCAGGAAGAAATTCTGTCAATCCAGCTAATTTTCTGCGCGATCGCGCCGATCATGAATGATTCAGAAAGTTTCCCCGGGGAAGTGGAAACTATGAAAGTTTGCGATCGCATCGTGAAAAATGAAAAACGTGAACGTACGAATTAGCAATGTGGCGACCAGTGAAATTACTCGAATTACACGACCGATGCGATTTCCGTGCACGAAAACGTTCCTGCCGCTCGCAATTATATTCACGGATAAATAAAATACCGCGCGAAAACTATAATTTTCGATTGTCGCAGGGATACTGTTCGCGCTAACGCACGCGCGCCGGCGACCCACCCTTCGCAACGGGGGTGGCACCCACCGTTCCGACGATTTCCTTTCGTCGCGGGTGCACGCGCCGAAATTAAATGTCTCGTGCGCAGACATTGCGCGCATTACACGCGTTTTACTCTCTCTATTTCTCTTTGTCTTTCTCTCTATCGCAGCGTACGAATAATAAAGGAGACGGTAATACGGGACCCTCGAGTTTCGCTTTTATCCGAACCAACACTCTCGCGACCACCGCTCTAATCGAAATCATCGCCCCGTCTGCACCCTTCAATAATTTATGCTCTGTTTGCCGTGTTAATTCCCGCCATGAGTCGCCGATGAATTTCACGAATATTACCCCCGGAATAAACTCCGTTCGCCGGAGAATCTGCAGTTTAATCACGGAAACATTTAACCTATTGGCCGGGTATCAGCGTACTCGTCAAGAAAGGTAATTACTGCATGGAGTGACCTGTCCGGTGAATGAACATCTGCATGTCTGTTGAAATTCGTATTTGCAAATCGTTATTCCATTTCCCCAGTGCTATTTCTATAAGGGGGATGCGTCATAACTAACTCTTTGCACTCGGAGCTATTTTAATTGGAAAATTAAACATTTCTTCCTAGCTAGAATATTTCCATTGCCTATGATTTTTGGAATTTTATGGACACGAAATTGGTATAACCTCATACAGTACCTAAATGTTTAGTAATTGATTGGATACCAACATTTCTCGTAATACAATCTAAATGATATTTCAAATAATTGTACAGCAATTTTTAGTGTCGCCTCAGAGTCATCACTTGAGTGCTAATGGATAAGATTTTGCGCCCGAAACACAATTCTAACAATATTTCATGGTTATAGCTTGTATTAAAAATGGCACAGAATTAACACTTGGGTGGCGGGGCTCGGGTCCATTTAGATCAGTGTTTCACAACGTGGGGCTCACGCCCCACAGGGGGGCAATTCAATAATTTCCTAGTGATTTCTTCTTAAAACCCATCATTTAACCCTTGATGACTCTGAGGCACCACTAAAGATTGCTGTACCATTACTCAAAATATTGCTTAGATTATTAAATCTAGTCAATAGACTGCGGATTTTATGCATTTATTAGGCTTCGTACAGACCTAAACAGCGCGCCGCGCATTTCGACGAACATTTCGCCGCGCCGAACGGCGAACGGAACGAGTTTTTGCTATTTCCAGAATTTCTTCCGAACAACTATGGAAGCTGCAGCGGTGTATACTACACGAAGAAATACAGAACATGTTGGCAGTTTATTTAGTGAATCAAAGTTTATAAGCGAAATTTTCAGGTCAGGACGAAGTATTAAAGACATCAGATTCGAGACTACATTATTTGAATTTTTGGAGATGTTGCTGTGCAAGTGCTACCCATTCGCGATCGTGCGCGGCGTTCGGCGCGGCGAAATGTTCGTCGAAATGCGCGGCGAAATGTTCGTCGAAATGCGCGGCGAAATGTACGCATTCGCGTTCGCAGCGTTCCCGGAGCCGATGGATCGACCGCGATTTCTTTCGCAGAAATCGAAAATTGGCCGCTAACTCGGATCGCCTCAAAAGACGAGACATTTTTTCGAGATGGAATTCGAAAATTGCCTGAGAGGTGGAAAAAAGTAATAGCCAGCGATGGACGATACTTTGATTAATCTGTTCATTCATTTTGTTCTGTAATAAATGCAAATTACAAAAAAACGAGCCGAACTAATTTATTTTTATTTCGTTCCTGTGTCTTGCAATCCATGAAAACATTTCTTATTTTTCGTGAAGATCTGCAGTCTACTAATCAATTACTAAACATTTAGGTATTGCACCAGCTATTATACCAACGTGATATCCATAACGTGGACATATTCTAGGTCGGAAGAAATGTTTCATTTTCGAGTTAAAATAGCTCCGAGTGCAAAGGGTTGAATTGTGCAAATTGAACAGGAGAGTGGGAGCGGAATGAAAGAGAATGAACGTTGATCTTGGTAGATCGGCCATCGGAAGAGATGGAAACGGAGGGACCTGACGCAATTAAGCGGCGCGACGCATCTTCCCCGCGACATCTGCGCGGTCCGCGTCCCTTCCGCCGCGCATTTACGCATTCACGTTACGTGGAAATGCCAGAGGCCGGTATTAAATAAGTACAAAAAGGTAACAGACTGACAATGAGCGACGTACGTGCCCGCGAGAAGAGAGAAGGCACGGCGCTACAGGAGTGGCTTGATATGCAGACGGCGTGCGTCGCGGCGGCACAGCCGAGCAAAAGACCATTGGACTTCGGTTACGAAACGATTCTCGAAATACGGGATCGGATAGCGGAATACCAGTAGCCCGGCCTTCGGCTCACAATCAGTAAATTTTCAACCGTTCGCGCTAGTAGCGGCCGGAAAGGAAGCGGGCTCCTTTGATTCCACCTATGGTACATGCAAACCATAGACAATATAGGGTGGTTTACCAGATATTACCACCTCGATTTTCCTCATTATTATTATTCGTAACGAAATATACCCAATGTCAATCTTCGATCATAATTACTCTAGAATATTAAATACAGTCAACCTGGGAACATTATCCGATCGAAAAACAGTTTCCGACCAGAGCTTTATCTTTAATTTGATAAATAATAATATAGATTGTCCCGCACTCCTGAGGCAAATAAATTTCTATGTACCTGAACGAGTTTTGAGAACAAGAGCAGGATTTCAAACAATAAAATCCAAATCCTCATATGGAGTAATAAATCCATTAAATCGCATTATTGCTAGCTCTAATATATTTTACAACAATATTGATCTTTTTAATGGCACGTTACAGGCATTCAAAACAAAATTGCGCAATACTATTTGTTAATCGTACCTGTATTTGTTTAGTTTCGTGCGGTCCATTCTTATGTAAATTTTAGGTTAAGACTTTTTTTTTTTTGTTATGATTTCTTTTTGTTTTTATCAGTTTTACTGTAAAAACTGTATACATTTGTATAAAAGGACCTCGGTCCGTATATAATAATAATGATAATAATAATAATAATAATATGTTTATACAGGCTGTTCGACATCAGATGGGAGAAAATTTAAGGGGTGGTTTTCGAAGATAATATAAGACGAAAATGAAGAATAAAAAGAATTGCACTTTCGGCTTCGTTATTTCGTTATTAACAATTAAAAATCCGCCTAAAATGCGGCAACGCTCCCGACAGAGGTGTACGTTGTGTACGTCAGACAGGCGCGCGACAGTCACGTATCAAGTGAATTAATACACATGAAAGGCCAAGAACAGGAGTGGGCTAGGCACCAGCCCGGATTACAGCACAGTGTAGGAGATGTGCAAAAACCATGACCCTAAATTGTGCCTACTCGGGCACATTAGAGGATAGAGAGGAAATGGCCAAAGGTCCTAGACGTGTGGTTCTTTTAGTGGGTATTGGGGAAACCAAAGACCTGTTTCCCCCGACTACCTCCTCTAGTGGGGGGTGTACATAAGTATATTTTTTCCGCGCGTCTTTAAACAAAAAAGGGGGGACAATGGTCGCTGACCGCGGACAATGGTCACCGACAGGGGTGACCGATGACCCCCGCGGCATTCGACGTGTTAGACACAGTATCGATATTGTAGTTTGATCGACTGCAATTACTCAATTCGATTCCGAACAATTACCATCCCACGCATGCGAGCGTCTCGATCAGAAATGAATCAACGTGAGGTCGTACGATGGTTGCGCAACGGAAAGAAAGTCATCGACGACACCCCGTCGAAAGAACACGAGCGACGAGTGCTGCGGCTGCACTTTCATCCGTTGCAGCCCGTGCAGCAGGGCTTTCTTACGATATGATACCTACACCTCTCTACGCAAGAACGCCGGGCACCGAGGCGGACTCGTTCCTCGTCCTCGGTTTTCGCTGGGTCATCGAGTCTCATTTACAGGAGGGCCGATCCTCGTTAAACAGCAAAACTAAGATCTCGACTGGCCGACCCTCGAACGGTACGCCCACTCGATACCACGAGATCCGATCCACCAACGAATATCCCCGCTCGAATCGATCTGATTCGCTGCTTTCTTGCTTACAGTACCCTGATCACCAGCGTGAAATGAATACGCGATTACCTGGCCGATCCTCATCTTGAATACTTTATCATGCGGTTTTTCGAGGACTACATTGGGTCTCGTGAATGCCGAAATCCTTCGCGAAAGTCCTCCTTTTCTTGACACGTCGATTACCCGAGACTTCTCGACACAATCATTTTTTATGTAGAATGAACAGAAGAATCGATCTGTGTAAAAAAGAATATGCATTTCTATTTAAAGAAATGATGCAATTGTTAATTGCGCATGCACTGCTGCACCTAAAAAAAATTTAAAGGCCTACAGATGTAGTGCTCTTCGAACCATTTATCTTTCTCCTTTGGCATTTTTTCGTAAATGCAATAATAACGGAGTTATGACTTGAAACAATTGCGTGGACCACCCTGTATATAAAACGCTCAATTTGGAGGGGAGGGGGGGTTCTTATGTCATTTTCGACTAAATCGAGGGTGTAGAATCACGCTATGGTATCCACGACATATAATTTTGTGACACCCTGTACATATGCATATGGTCTAAGGTCTCTGTCGTGCATGTGTCACGTGACTGATCCAGTACTGGCAGACATAATTGTACTGAAGACCTGTAGTACAATTATGACATTATAGGTATGTACTTGTAAGCTTTATTCAGTGCAGGAGAAAATGTGTAAGGATAGTTATGTAAAGAAGAAATAAACGTGAACAGTGGTTGGTCTTGACGAAGATCAATTTGTCAATAAATTGCAGCTGTACTTCGCCGAAGGGTATACTGTTTCAACGAAGAACAGAACGGTTCCATTAGCTGGAAATTACAATATCATTTCATATTTATTACAGGCGGAATTAAAAATGAATTCGCGATTCGAACAGAAATAAAGAAAATCGGAATAAACGATGAAACTCGATTATTACTTTATAAGACGAGATATACCGAGACTTATTATTACTTTATAAGACGAGATAGATAAGAGTTTAAAACTGACTTTAAAATTTAATCTTGTTGCAATACGGTCATTGTCAAATAATTCATGGAAGTTATAGACAATTGATCGAGAAGGTCATCCTTGGTCTCTATGCGCATCGATTTGTTAATGCATACGTAATATTATATGCTGGCTATGTTGTACACGAATATTTTCTCTTCATCGTTTTCACTGCTCGGAATAGAAACTTTCGATTATCTAAGGACTGCATTAAAATTATTACTACATCAATGAAATTCATTGTTACATTATCATTAATGATGTACTGCATTATGGTCGTGCTGTAAGACAGAATTTTTCTACCATTATCAAGATGTATTCATATTTTTTAATTACAAAAATCTAACTGTATATTTACCAAGCGATTATGAAAAGATAACTTTTGCTAAAAATGATCTCAATCATTTTTTGTCGAACCATTAAACATCAACGTTCGCTGCCACCATTTGTTCCAATGCTTATCTTTGCTGTTAAAATGTTGGTGAAGGATTAGAATCGATTAGAATCCTCCCCTCAGATTTCAATGACCTGAAGTATGTTGTCAAGGTCACCACTCTGAACATCATTTTCCATTACAGTTTTTCGCGGTCGACTTTAATTTACGAGACATTCACGAAAACCTTTGAAGGGAAATGTTGTTTAGAGTGGCGACCTTGACAACATATCTGAAGACCATTGAAATCTGAGGGGAGGAGCCAATAAAAAATAAAAAAGAAAAATGCAAAAAATTCCATGCGCATCCCAAAATACGGATGCTATAATCTTGCCAGCCGACTTTTGAGTTTTTGGTCGCTTTGGACGACTTTCACCGGCTGCTGTCCACTCAGCTGACGATCTTTTTGATTCAGTCGTGTAATGGTGGATCCATATTTCATCCATTGTCACATACCGACGCAAGAAATCCTTTTTATTTCGCTTGAACAGCTCCAAACAGCGCTCTGAATCGTCGACGCGTTGTTGTTTCTGGTCCGGTGCGAGCAAACGCGGCACCCACTTCGAAAGCAACTTGCGCATGCCCAAATTTTCATGTAAAATTGTAAAGACACTGCCTTCTGATATCTTCAAGGTGTCAGCTATCTCACGCAACTTCATTTTACGGTCTTTTAAAAATTTTTTTTTGGACATTTTTTATGTTTTCCGGAACAACTGCCGATTTTGGGCGACCAGAGCGTTCAGCATCATCGGTGCTTGTACGACCGCGTTTAAATTCAGCATACCAGTCAATAATAGTTGATTTCCCTGGTGCAGAGTCCCCATAATGCTTATCAAGCCACTGTTTGGCTCCAACAGTATTTTTCCCCATCAAAAAACAGTGTTTAATCAACACACGAAATTCCTTTCTATCCATTGTCTTGAAAATTACAAAACTGGGATCACTAAAACGACTGTAACCTCTAAACTAACGGTCAGAATGCCATGAATTTTGACACGTACTGTTTGAAGGTTAGTACTATCCGGAAATCACGTGGGTCTGTCAACAATGTTGCCTTATATGTGTCAGACCGGGAACTTATTGAGTGATGCGTTATAACGTTCAGTCAAGGGACCATATTACCACCTCGATTTTCGTCGTTATTATTATTCGAAGAATGTTTATATGTATATGTATAATAACTGGCAATTGTACATGATTGTCGGATTAATCACATTTACCGTAACATATACATTGCCCGAAAGATTGGGCATTCTATTGTAGAATGCCCGCCATAGATACATCGCCCGTAACATATACATCTGAAACATCTTCGGGAGATTCTCCATACAATTTGCCACGGACGTGACGCAAGAGAAACTATTATCTCTGTGAAGTTAGCTCGGCGAATTCGTGACGGTGCGGTGTCGCCGGCGTGTTTAGCGTGTCGATGAGCGGTGGCGGACCGCCTAACCACGGGCGACGTTTCGCGAAGGGGGATGCGCAAAGTGATTGCCGGCGAAATGAACGAAACTTGTGTGCCGGAGGTGGTGTGCCATCGGCGATCCACGCCCCGCTGACTGGACTGTTTTTTATTGCCACCGCGCCCGAAAAATCGAACCAGCCCGGAGGACGATTCTCGTTCGTCCTTTGCGAGGGAGACACACGCGGAAATGGAGACTGGAGAAGGAAGCTACGCGAGGGAAAACCGGGCCGAAGCGGGGACAAGGGAGACCTGGAGAATGCGGAGTCCAGTCCGCCTGCAGCTGTAAGCAGGGACAAAGTGGGTGGAGACACCACTGGCAACGAGTAAACGCTCGAGTCAGCGCGCACCAGGTTCTTCTCCTGAACGTCGCCTACGTCGTCTTCGTAGAGCCCCCCTTTTATGTGCCGACGACGGACCGTGTCCTCGATTTTATACGGTTTTTAAAATACCGGTGGTCGCGCGAATTTCGATTGAGCTGCTGTTCGAGTCTATTGCTCGAGATATCGACCGTCGCACAGTGGTCCGAGCGGCCGATCTAGCAGTTCATTAGGGGATAGACTCGTTTTTCCAGGATTATGAGAGTGCGGGGTGCGCCATTTCTCGATAATGCAAAGATGGGGTTCTTCAGTAGTCAAAAGCGCTAGATGAAAGATCAATCTAGGCCGCAATCGCCCTCAAAAGTCCTATTTTTACGTTTACGAGGACTAATTTGCATCATTCGGAAGCATACAGCTGCGCAGGTACACTAACGAGCATAACTGATTCAACACACTTCAAATCAGAATAACTTTTTTATGAATGGACCACACGACTTCAATTTCCCTGTAAGGCTAGAAGAATTAGTTTAGTGAATGACGTCTAAAAAATATTTTGAAATAATGCGTTTGACTACTGAAAAACCCCATCCTGCACCCTTGCAATCCTGGAAACGAGTCTACCCCCTTAAGATTTTAGCATTACAGTAGAAC
>CM052241.1:1515556-1558697 GCA_028455795.1 Lasioglossum marginatum
TGGCCAAAAATAGGCAAAAAATATTTGGAAACATTAGTAGAATCAATGCCCAAACCTTCTTGCAGAAGTGATAAGACAAAAAGGATATCCCACCAAATGCTAATATTGTTATAATAATAGTTAACCTAAAATGAGCGAATAATTTTGTGACGTGAAAAACCGTGAAGATTTCTTAAAACTCGTATTTCTCTAATAATAAATGAAAATTTCGCAATTCTTTTTTACGATTCTCTTGAATTAAACTTTGAACTATAGTGTATCCAAATAAAAAATTGAAAAATGCTCTGCGTTGTCTGATTATTTCGTATATCTTTGCCGCATTAGCGAGTGAGCGAATAATTTTGTGACTCACTGTATAAAGAACAACGAACGTACCTGGAGGTAGCGCGTTCGCTGCCGCAGTCGCCAAGTAGTGTCTCTGATAAAGATATTCCCTGTCTCGATCCGAGTCCTCTTCGTTCTCGTTCGCTCGCTCTTCCTGCATGGCAGGATCGCAGTGTCCTTTCTGGTTGCCGCAGTTCCCGATCAAGCTCTCGATCGTGAACGGCTTCGGTGTGGGTCGACGCATGATCTTCGACTCCGGGATCGAGGACTCGAGTTCGTCGCTCGCGGATCCGACGTCCAGCTCCGTTTCCTCCACGTTCGAATCCATGTTTCCTCGGCTTCCCAACGAAAACTAACACTTCATATCCTCGTATCCTTTCGAGCAGCAATCCTTTTTCGCTCCGAACTTCTCGATACAAAAATATGCTGATCTTTCAGGAATCTTGATGACTCAATGGCTCCGATGATTCTCTTAATAATTTAATTAGAATACAATATTATGGAATGCGATATGAATTCTCGTTAATATGTGAATGATCTTTGATTACGCAGTTCGCCGATGTCTAAGACCAGTGCATTCTAATTATGCTACAATATGCACTTTCTTTACAGTGTCCGCCTCTCGTGGTTCGAAGAAACGCTCGCCGTATCGGCCCGGCTTATAAATACTTTAGACAGGCTCTTTCCGCGTGGCTGGCTTCAACGGATAATAATATATTCATAGAATACTTTCAATCGAATGTCGCATTCGGTATCAAATTCTCATAGTCTTTTCCTGCAGTAGAAAGCGTAGTTTACAAGAACCGATTTACAAGATACCGCTCTCCCTTGAAGTCTTCCAAGAGTCTCCGAGTTTGATATTTGCAGGAAACAATACTGGCGAGTACGTCAAACAATGATATTATTCGTTTTCACACTGTATCGCAGCTCGGCTAATCCCTCATCATCCCCTAAACAGAGATCAGCTTACAAGCAGCAGCAGGTTCAGCGATCATCCCTTCCAACTTCAATCCATTTAACACCAGGATTACTTCATAAATCAGGGAACACAGAGGTGTCTACCAAGGTGTAGAGTCCATAAATTGCTTCAAGCTTCTATCTAACATATCCACAACTAGAAACCACAAGTAGATATCTACAAGCGTTCAGAGTCCACGAAGTTCTTAATACACGAAGCACTACCAGTTCAGAACCGTTCGCTGCTCTGCCCAAGACTAGGCGACTTCGTTGAGCAAATAGGACCCGTTAAAGTGTTTCTGTTCCGGAACAATCTTCCAGCAGGAATACTCCAGGTGCTAAAATCGTGATGACCAGCTAGCGTCGCTGATCAAGCTTCAGGGGACGCGTCGATGCATGCAACCGCACAGATGTCTTCAGATACAGAGTTCTTCTGGTTTGGGAACCTCCAAACTCCTGTCTAACATCAGGATTGGTGGATCCACAGACCCGTTAAAGTGTTTCTGTTGCGGAACAATCTTCCAGCAGGAATACTCCAGGTGCTAAAATCGCGATGACCAGCTAGCGTCGCTGATCAAGCTTCAGGGGACGCGTCGATGCATGCAACCGCACAGGTGTCTTCAGATACAGAGTTCTTCTGGTTTGGGAACCTCCAAACTCCTGTCTAACATCAGGGTTGGTGGATCCACAGACCCGTTAAAGTGTTTCTGTTCCGGAACAATCTTCCAGCAGGAATACTCCAGGTGCTAAAATCGCGATGACCAGCTAGCGTCGCTGATCAAGCTTCAGGGGACGCGTCGATGCATGCAACCGCACAGGTGTCTTCAGATACAGAGTTCTTCTGGTTTGGGAACCTCCAAACTCCTGTCTAACATCAGAATTGGTGGATCCACAGACCCGTTAAAGTGTTTCTGTTGCGGAACAATCTTCCAGCAGGAATACTCCAGGTGCTAAAATCGCGATGACCAGCTAGCGTCGCTGATCAAGCTTCAGGGGACGCGTCGATGCATGCAACCGCACAGGTGTCTTCAGATACAGAGTTCTTCTGGTTTGGGAACCTCCAAACTCCTGTCTAACATCAGGATTGGTGGATCCACAGACCCGTTAAAGTGTTTCTGTCCCGGAACAATCTTCCTCCAGGTGCTAAAATCGTGGTGACCAGCTAGCGTCGCTGATGAAGCTACTAGGGATGCGTTGATCAAACAACACAGATATCTTCAGATACAGCGTTCTTCTGGTTTGAAAAACTTCAAATTCCTGTCTAACATCAGAGTTAATGGATCCACAGACTCGCTGAAGTGATTCTGTTCCAGAACAATCTTCCTGCTAAAAACGTGATGACCAGCTAGCGTCGTTGATCAGCTTCAGGGGACGCGTCGATGCATGCAACCGCACAGGTGTCTTCAGATACAGAGTTCTTCAGTTTTGAGAACCTCCAAACTCCTGTCTAACGGCAGGGTTAATGGATCCACAGACTCGTTGAAGTGTTCCAGAACACTCTTCCAGCAGGAATACTCCAGCAGCAGAGTTCCTCCAGGTGCTAAAATCGTGATGACCAGATAGCGTCGCTGATCAAGCTACTGTGGACGCGTTGATCCGTCCAACTTCTATGTTTATAATAAAAATTCCCTGTCCATTGCAAGCAAAGCAGGTAACAGCCGTTTTGTGGACGATTCAATTGTTCGGCTGTGGAGAGTTTCCTCTAGAAATGAGGGTCCCCGATCGCAGATAAGCTCCGCCTTCGGAATCTCGATTCCGATGGGTAGGTAAGCGGTTGATCTTAGAAGATGCCGCGATACATATTTATAGCGTGAGATCGGAGTGTGTACCACGTGTCCTCCACCCGCACCACAACGTCGAACACCGAACTCGCGAGACCCGGCCTCGATGCGGGCTGGCAGAAGGAGAAGCAGTGCACCGCGATCTTCTACGTGACCAGTCAAACAACGGTATGACGAATCGCGACACCCGCGATCTCCATATCAAATCGGCGATCCTCGACCGTTGCCATGTCGGCCGAGTGCATACGTGATTGGGACGTGGGAGACGATGCGGCGGTCGGGTGGGAGAAAAAAAGAAACACGTGGACCGACAACCGTGTCGGGCACGAGTCGACGGGCAACTGCCGGCCAAAGACGAGTCGCATTTCAATCGCCAGGTCGCGGCTGCGGTGCGCCGACTCGCGGCGGCGTGGCAGCTGGCGTGGCCGCGTAACCGCACGGACGTGCTGCCACGGCAACCACCATTGGCTCCCGCCACAGCCAATCCCCTGCAAAGACACACCCATCCGACCCGCCACCCGCCATCTTGCTGCCCCGACAGCTTTTGTACTTCCGCGGTCTCGCGAACCCGTTCCCGATCCCCCGACAGGATCCAACGAGGACCCAGGACCTGCTCCACTACCGTTTGCCACTTCTGCCACTCTTCAATGTGCCTCGCAGTCGATTTTTCTCACCCGAGGACCTGATGTCGCTTTTCGCCCAGCGAGCTTCTTCCGTTACAGATTTTTGGATTTTCTCTTCTTTCTTTCCTTCTTTTCCCTGTGTAATCTTAGGCAGCTAACCTGTTCTGACGGTGGAGATCGGAATATCTGAGTCTTGTTATGTCGGATGATTAGCGAACTTGTTTTAACCCTCAGCGTTGCAGCTTGTAACATAAATTCTTTCGGTTGCAATTTTAAAGACTCAGGTCTGACTTGTATAAGACTTGAAAATATCTCGAGATCTAATAATTTTTTGCGTATGGTAGCCTAATCATTTTTTACGTAGAATGAACAGAAGAATCGATCTGTGTAAAAAAGAATATGCATTTCTATCTAAAGAAATGATGCAATTGTTAATTGAACCATTTATCTTTCTCCTTTGGCATTTTTTCGTAAATGCAATAATAACGGAGTTATGACTTGAAACAAGTGCGTGGACCACCCTGTATAGCATGTTAAAAAAAAATTTTTTCCGCGCGTAGTAACGGAGAAACCACATTTTCTTGAAATTCTACAGGTTTAACGAATTTTCTCGACGTTAAAAAACGTTCGTACCATAATCTCCCTACTTTTCTCATATTCTACAAAGTTTCAGCTTCAATTTAAAAAAATTTCATCGCTCTATCTTATTTCTATTGAAAGTTCTTTGATTTTGAAACAAATTTCGTCCGAATTGCCCACTGTGCGCCGCACCGGGACAGGCTTACGTTGCCGCGGAGCGTGCAGGAATACGAAAAATTCAATACAGTATTAGCGATAGTTTTCTGCAAATATCTCGAAAAATTAACAGCGACCCCCCTATATTGGAAAAGGAAAAAGTTGTTCAGAATGTGTTGCTGCATAGCATATTAAAATTTCATCAAAATTGGAGTACGCAGACCTTTTCTATGTAATTACCAAAATTTCTTTTGGACATTCTGAAAATTAGAACACAGTTCAAGTTGGCTCAACCTGTAAACAATTACACGTAGATGAGGACAATTACAACAATGGATATTAAGAGATAGATTTTATTGTGCGGCGTGCAGTGGTCCAAACGATTTAGGAGCGCAAAAGTCAAAAAACGAGACATGGAGTAGGCATTTTATACTATTTCTTATATCAAAAACACATGTGTGTGTGTGTGTGTGTGTGTCCGTAGAAGTTAAAATCGACAATTTTACTTCTGAAATTAATTATTGTTAAGCGTGGCAAATGTTGAAAGTAGCATGAAGTAAAATGATCCGAAATTTCTATAAAGCAAACGCAGTTTTTTTTCCGCTTTCGTGAAAATGATCCAAATTAGGATCGAAACGTAGAAAGTAAAAATTTATTTGTAAAATTGCTTTAATTGTTTATTTGATCGAACCGTTGCGCCGAAATCATTTTCTCTTTATCTGTTTTAACAATCTTACGATCGATAACTTTGACAACATTTAGCATGAAGTAGTATGAGAAATAGCATCGAAATAAAGAGGACATCCTTTTCACTTATAATTTATTGTTTAAAACGTTAGTACATATTGATTCTAATTACAGTAGTTGTGTTCAGAAGCATTAGGAGGATGTAAAGAATAAAGAGGAAGTTGGACGGGCAATGTTTCTCGTTGAGCAAGCGCGAAGCCGATGACGTCGAGCGGATTGACACCGAGAAGGGTACATCATTATCCTGCGGGTAGATTGGCTCGCGTCAAGATCGGCTGGATAAACGTGCTCGTTAAGGGCCGGTCGTGCGGGGGTGGCATGGCGGGGAACCTAATGGGAAACACGTTCCACGGCGGCATTCGCGAGACGAACGATAAAAATACAAGGAACGTGACGGCTGAGCTTTATGGTAACGCGCGTCGCGTTGAAAGCGAGCTGGCTCGTTAACGCTGATCGCTTTGCATACTCATTATGACGTAAATACACCCACGCGCCTAATAACGTGTCTATTATGGACACCAATTGATCCGCTCGGAAGTGTCCGCCTATTGTTCCGGCTCTCGGGTGAACGTAACAATTAGACGCCAACGACGGAAAAATTGGTGCGCTAAGAAATTTGTATTCACCGAAACTAGGCTAAATGTACAGGGCGCCACGGAATTATACGTCACAGCCACCACAGCGTGATTCTACACCCAGGATTCAGTGGAAATTGACATAAAAAAACTGCTCGCGAAATTGACCTTGACCTTGAAAATCAAGGTAAAAAGTACAACATTTTCTTTCTGTTTAATCGTGTTCTACTGGTCATAATGACCAACTTTGTGAAAGAAACCATATCAACCGTTCTCTTAAAAAATGATTTTGCATTTCTTGTTATTTTTGAAGCTTCTTTATTTGCAATATTTTTACATTCAGCAACTCATATTTAAGTAAATAGCGTACTATTGACGAAGCAGCGGGGAATTATGCGTTAGCTCGGGAAATACAGTAATTTCTGAAATACCAAGATTTCTTAAAACTCGTATTTCTCTAATAATAAATGAAAATTTCGCAATTCTTTTTTACGATTCTGTTGAATTAAACTTTGAGCTATGTATATCCAAATAAAAAATTGAAAAATACCCTGCGTTGTCTGATCTTTGCCGCATTAGCGAATAATTTTGTGACTCACTGTATTTGTACACCCAATAATAGCACCATCGTTGTACGTGGTATTCAAAATTGGTCTAGCTTCTCGAAAAAAGTTGAAATCGTATAGTACAACATTAAAAAAGTTATCGTCGTTTTAAGAGTGTCCGAATATTAGTGGGAGTCACTGTACTTTTCAAACAACGCAATTATCTTTTCATCCCTCTCATTGAATCATGCCATTTGCTATTTTAGAAAAATTATTCACATCAGTTTTTCTAGATTCAGTTTTGTCCTTTATTAATCTAAGATGACTGCGTGGAGAAAGTAGAAGGGAGTGGCATTTTATAAAGAAGGCTAAAGGAAGGCGACAAGAAGAATCAATTAGTCACTCTCGCATAATTTCTCTCTCATCGTAAAGAACCCTGTGGCAGGTTACACCCATGCGTCGTTTGTACTGTCCGTAGGCGTTTCCAAGCTGGCTAATCGGTACATCACGCTAATAGCGACGCTATTTCGGCACTCGTTAACGCGACACGACTCTAATTGAGCCTTACAGAATCTAAAGTTAAACGGCTGGTCGTTATACAAATTGTACGGCCATGTATCTTCGAGCTCGTTGCAACGATGACGCGTTCCAGCGAATTTCCAAAAATATGTATTGGCTTGTTCGGAAAGTCGTTTCGTGTTCTTAAGAGAAAATGAAAGCCAATTTTTCACCATTTAGAATAAGTTTTATGACATATTTTGTTCTATATGGTCGCTTGCGATTTTTCAGGCAACTTAAAGATCCCATTATCGTAGAATTTCTGTTTTTGATCAGCAAAATATTGAGTTATATGACTTCTCACGACTTTATTTGAATTTGCAGCGCATAAAAAATGTTGAAAGAAGCGAAAAAATAGTAATCGATGGTGCATCCGCTCTTTAAACAGCGCACAACTTTTTCTTTCGTGCACCACATTTTTACCCTCGCGGTAATAAAAAAGCAAAAGATGATGGAAACGCGTACTTTGATTTTGCATATTTGATGTGATGATGAAGACATACTTGGAAGATTTAGAAAGCACTACAAGGTAGGAAATTACGTCCGAAATGTCAGCTGTCAAGATATACCACAATTTTGCGATTTAAAATAAGGTTAATGGAAGCGAAACGAATGGAAGCAATGAAAAACGAAATTACTTTGCGAAAGACCCAATATATTCGATAAAAATTTTCAATAAAAAATCAAGACATTTTTGAGTGCTGTGTTGGTCGTTACAACCTCTAATTCTTCAGAAATAATCTTCCACATATAGTCGGATAAGAAATGCGAAGGTAATTTAATCGAGTTGCTCCGATACATTCACATTTGTACCATTTGTATTATTGGCCGAAATTAATTATGGAAAATAGTTGTTATTAAAATGTTTCGGCACACTGTCTTGGCCTTGGGACACAAGTCTTAATCTGGCGAGTACAAACAAAATGAAATCGTTAAAGTAAATTGTCACTTTACTTTTCATTCAACGAAAGACAACTTTCTCTTCGACTTGTAAAGTAAATGTCTGCACGGACAAATATCGTGTGGGGATACTATTTCTATGACTGAGTCTACCGCGCCGAAAGTACAAAGGAAGCCGAATGTAGAAAAGGACATCATGTAAACACGGATCGCGTGTTCCTTGCGCCCGGATCTTTAATCGTTAATTAAACCACTAAATACAGTTGAAATTATATCGTGTTTAGTGTCATTTTAATCAGAAAAATGCCACAAATAAGTTGATGAAATTCCTATAAAGAAATAATGAAAAATAAAGATGTTTTGTAACTGCGGCGCACAGTGGGCAATTCGGACGAAATTTGTTTCAAAATCAAAGAACTTTCGATAGAAATAAGATAGAGCGATGAAATTTTTTTTAAATTGAAGCTGAAACTTCGCAGAATATGGGAAAAATAGGGAGATTATGGTACGAACGTTTTTTAACCTTCATAAAATTCGTTAAACTTGTACAATTTCAAGAAAATTGGGTTTTTTCAGTCCAACGCGTGGAAAAAATTTTTTCAATACATGCTATACATCATTTCCCGTAGATTTTTTCACGCTGATTTCAAATCTGGTCTCAAAATTTGTCTACGATTTTTGGTTTTTCCAACAAATCGATTTTTGTGACAAGAAATTAATGAAATCATTTTTTCGTTGAAATGATTTTATGACACACTAATTTGAAGGTACATACATCGTATTCTAATATATAAAACGCAATAAAAATAATAATAATAAAGTGAAAAAATCTACGGGAAATGATATATAGCATGTTGGAAAAATATTTTTTCCGCGCGTAGTAACGGAGAAACCACATTTTCTTGAAATTCTATAAGTTTAACGAATTTTCTCGACGTTAAAAAACGTTCGTACCATAATCTCCCTATTTTTCCCATATTCTACAAAGTTTCAGCTTCAATTTAAAAAAAATTTCGTCGCTCTATCTTATTTCTATCGCAAGTTCTTTGATTTTGAAACAAATTTAGTCCGAATTGCCCAGTGTGCGGCGTTGCCCCTCAGTGGAGGGGGTAGGGACTTGACAAATTCTGGGTAGGCGGTCGCTGAGAAATAACGCGACTGTACTATACTTCTTTGTAAACTATTGCACACAAGCCAACGCATAAAGTGTGCTGTATTGTTATAGATTAACAACAACGTATAGTTACAACAGTGAAAAATTTAGTTGTGTAATTGTTACTTTCATTTTTCGGTCATGTAAATAATTCTGATGCGATGTGGACCGCAGCGGGACGCAGTCTGTATTATTTTTAGATGTTTCGAGTCTCTTTAAACATCGCGGATTCGTTGTTTTATGAGGCGTTGTCGGAGAAAGTTTATCACGCGAGGAAATAGCCTTGACGAAAGTTATTCGAGTTACGACGAGAAGCGGAAATGAGTATCGACCGGATCCGCGAATAGCTATGGGAGCCTGACAAAGTAGCACTTAACGGATTGTAAAGCAAGATGAAAGTGATAGCAATAAAAATCGAGGAACACCTGTCCGTTCTGTGTAATATGCGATTAAGCTTCGTCAAAAAACTTGATCGACAGTAACACACTTTACAATAGAACATTCTAATATTCGATTATAATTAAAAAACGGTTTTTTGCATGCTATTTACAATCTGCTGTTTGTTAAATTAACGTTGCACAATTCCATCACTATAAATATGTGAATTATTTTCAGTCACCTCAGAGAATCTCACCTCAGTGAATCGTCACCTCTTCAGGTCGTTCCATTTTCAATTAATAGTGCAGCCCTAAATCGTTTTTCTATTCCTTTCATGTTATTTTACCATTTATTATCGCATTTTTAGTTATCGTTCATTTATATTTCTTACATAATTCAGGGTCTAACAATCCTATGGGACCAATAAATAAATACTATTTAACATATTTTACACCATATTTTCTAATTAAAGATATTTTGTTTTTGTATTTATAAAAAGATGTTTTTGTATTTATAATTGTAACTTTAATTTTCCCTTACACTCCTAGTGACCCAGATAACTTTATTATAGCTAACCCAGAATTATATTTCCTATTTGCTTATACTATTCTCCGAATTATTCCTAATAAATTCGGAAGAGTATTAGGATTATTTTTGTCTATTCTAATTTTATGATTTATACCATTATTAAATTATAATAATTTATCTTCAAGAAATTATCTGCCTAATCTAACCTAAGCTAACCTCACTGAATCGTCACCTCTGGAACAGTGGACATTTGTAAAGCAAACTTGCCGGAAAATTGTTGTCAAAGTACTTTTTACATCAACACATTCAACTCGTCGAGAAGAGAAAAAGTTTGAAAGGAACCATATGTCGCAAACAAATAGTTATTAGCCCTTAGCACTCGAATGGTGACTCTGAGATGACTAAAAATTGCTGTAGCATTATTCAAAATATTATTTACATTATTAAATATGTCGGTATCTAATCAATTACTAAACATTTAGGTATTGTATGAGGTATTATACTATTTATATTATCCAATTACTTATCCATGAAATTTAAAAAATCATAGAAAATGGAAATATACTAGGTCGAAAGAAATGTTTAATTTTCCAGTTAAAATAACTCCGAGTGCAAAGGGTTAGATACAAGCTGTTGAAGTTTTTGCAAAATTTGAGTGTGTGGAGTTATAGGTATACATAGACGGAAGTTAAATACTACAGGCCACCTGACCGCGTCGATGAGACGGAACATAATCGTGTGCGTGCCTCGAGCCAACGAAATTTAACCCCTTGCCGTATTTTAAGGAGTCAGACTCGTAATGAAGATTTTAACAGTCTAACAAATATGAATGTTATGTGTTTCCTCTTAGATGAAACAAAATTTGATTCGTTTGTAATCGATATTTAAGCATCAAAATAAATGTAGCCGTACAAAAAATATACTTTTTATACACCCTGTAGAGTAATATTTTATTTTAACTGTTTCCTTTCTGCGGATCGATCTTCCTCATGGAAATAATTCTGTCACTTTACATAAATGAACGTTCACGAAATTCAATTCACCTCCATATTTAACCTTTGATTTTATTATTAAAATGGTTTTAAAAAATGTGATATTCATTTTGACTGACTCCATAGATCAAATTCTATTTAGATTTAGACGGTAAAAGTTTGTCTAAATCAATTTCACCCTTCTGCAAATCAAATTCAACCTTTTGCAAATCGATTTCATCCATTAAGAATATTTAAAATCAACTGTTTATTTATTTCGATTAAATTATATTATTTATTTAGACACATAAGACACAATACTCAATACGCTTCGATAAATACAACACGTATGTACAGACATAATACATATACATATCTACACACAGTTTTCATACATTACAAAGTTCATGAATTGATAATTACTAGACTCCGGATATTGTATTTGTATTTATATATTAATTTACATTTGTATTTACTGAAGCGTAATGATTATTGAGTCTTATTTGCTGTATTCTTATTTGCTGTATTAGTTACAGCTTGATAGGATAATTGAGCAAGGAGTACAATTTTTATCTGACTCCTGTGTCCTGCAATCAGTGCGAACATTTTTTATTTTGCAGGTCTAGTTATAACATATTCTTGTAATTAGACTGCGGATCTTTATGCAAAACAAAAATTGTCTATGTAGATTGCAAGAAATAGAAACTAAGTTGGATGCTATTTCTACCCTTAATGATTTTAAAAAAGGTCATCTTCAATTTTAAAAATTTGTTAACAATTTTGAATTTCATCTACTCAACCTTGCTGTAAATGCATAAAGATCCGCAGTCTAGTAATCATTAATCAGTCAATCAGCGTTGAAATAAATCGTGTGCATTGATTGCAAGAAACAGAAACTAAATCGAATATTATTTCTTCCCTAAATGATTTTAAAAAAGGAGAAATCATATTGACATCTTCAATTTTAAAAATTTGTTAACAATTTTGAATTTCATCTACTCAACTTTCCTGTAAATGCATAAAGATCCGCAGTGTACTTGTAATAATGGTTGTATTTTGCAATAAAATTGACATTATGAATTGAGAATATGATTTGATACATCGGGTAGATGTATTATCGAAATACAATTTTGTCCCACCGGATTATCGAAACATCACACCGCGCGACGTGGGAACGCCATTGTGTATGACGTTCTCCAGTCGACGAAACGACAGGCAATTAAAAGTCATGGAAACGGTGAATCTTACGAGTCGAAGCGTTTAAGAGTCGACGTTTCCGTTCACACGTGCGGAACGAAAGCTCGCGGGTCGCGCAACGACGCCTTTGCAAGGCAAAATAAAGACTGGCCCAGCAGCTCGCTTCGCGGGACAAGATTTAGGACCGTCTGAGTATTCGTGTCTGAATCTCCTTGCGTGTCTCTCACTTGTCCGGTACTGGAGCAGCGAAATTCAGCTGCTGGAAACCTGCTATACATGGTCGCACGGAAAATATAGCGTCCTATAGGTTTTGCACTCCAAATTCAACCTTTTGCAAATCAATTTCTCCCCCGTTTGCAAATCAAATTCGACCTTTTGCAAATCAAATTCGACTTTTTGCAAATCAATTCCACCTATTAAGAATACTTAAAATGAATTATTTATTTATTTAGATTCAGTTCTATATTTATTTAGACGTTATCCCTGCGAGGGAATCACAAGACTCAATAATCATTACGCTTCAGTAAATACAAATGTACTTTTATTTTTTAGATTTATAGGTATTGCACTCCAAATTCACCCTTTTTTAAATAAATTTCATCCTTTTGCAAATCAGTGTCGCCCTTTTGCAAATCAACTTCACTCATTAAGAATATTTAAAATTAATTATTTATTTATTTAGATCAAATTATGTGTACGTACTTTCCTTTTTAATTTATTAATCAGAAAATGGCTACAATGAATGTAGGGCTTGAACGCGAAATTTACCCTTTTGCAAATCAATTTCTCCCCCGTTTGCAAATCAAATTCGACCTTTTGCAAATCAAATTCGACTTTTTGCAGATCAATTCCACCTATTAAGAATACTTAAAATTAATTATTTATTTATTTAGATTCAATTCTATATTTATTTAGACACTGCGAGGGAATCACAAGACTCAATAATCATTACGCTTCAGTAAATATAAATGTACTTTCATTTTTTAAATTTATAGATATTGCACTCCAAATTCATCCTTTTGCAAATCAGTTTCGCCCTTTTCTAAATAAATGTCATCCTTTTGCAAATCAGTGTCACCCTTTTGCAAATCAACTTCACTCATTAAGAATATTTAAAATTAATTATTTATTTATTTAAAAATTGTGAAAAATCTAAATAAGTTCGGTCTTGTAATTTTTATAAAACAACGTATATCCGACACATTTTGTAGCCTGTATGACTAGTGTTAATATGTTGAATAGGTTGAGAATAATATAACAGTACTTTTTAAATTCTTCTACTGTTTATACTTTTTCAAATTACGCCTACTCCTTTTTGTTATAAATTCATAAACTTTGTCTAGTTATAGTACCATTTAGTAATCGCAGTTTTGTTTTTCTGATAGGCTGCAAGAAAAGCACACGTGGCCTCGAACTTTTGGGCAGTGGTATATGTTCGATGACTCGTTGCTACTTTTTTCTTCCATTCTTCTTTCTTTTTGCCACCCTCCGACAATTTGTCCTCGCGGTCCTCTTCCGCCTCCATGCTTTCGAGCACTCCTTTTTCTTCTCCGCCTAGCGTTTGTGCTCCCCGGTGATTTACAACGAAACGTCATGTCGGAAGTTAAAGAAGATATTAAAGAGCAACAGAATTTGCCAAATATATTTAACCGTGCGGAATGATTGCCGCGAAAGATTCATAAATAACAATAGTTAACGAGGACAGAAATTTGTAAAAATACATTTGAATCGATCAATTCCAGAAAAACTATTTACAAACAGATCAATCGCTAAGAACTTAATATTTCTATTGCTAAGGACTACATTGGTGGAATTAACAGTAAATATCTTTCAAAGGAGCCTAAATTTTCGAGAAAATCCAAATCGGAGATATTTGTTAAACGTAAATCGAGTGTCTGTTTATTAACCATTATTTGTACTTACGTCAATAGCCAAATATGAATGCGACAAGTACAATGAAAGATAGAATTCTATTTAATATTATTTTACAGTCTATTATTGACAGTCTTTATTTGGTATACATAAAAAATTTCATTTTGTACAGAGGTTACAGTCTAGTGACAGCCAATGTCGGCGACAAAAGCTTGATAACTTTCGGCAATTTTTTATAATTATTACAATTATGAAACTAGTTACGAAAAATGAATCTCTACGGTAAGATGAGTCATGAGCCTAGTCATTTGCAGTAATATTTTCCTTTGCGAAAATGTTCATAGTTCAGAGATAAGAAGACTGTCAAGATTGTAGAGATAATTCGAATACAATTTAATATAATTAAAAGATATAATTGCTAGAACAATGCCACTCTACATTCAGTATTTGCATCATGCATTCTGCATTCAGTATCATGCATCACTCGAAAGGAAATAGTGATTTTTGTTATCCAAACTTCCGTAAATCGCATTTAGAGCACGTGAAAAAATAACCACGCTTGACCATACTGAGAATAACTTAATTCACGAAGAGGTATTGTACACATATTGTCATAATGATATTGAAATAATGATCCTAGAAGTTTCATACTTGGGGTACTTATAACTTTTAAAGAGTACAAACTTTGCTAAAGAGGTGCCCTCAATTCAAAACTGTTAGATAATTGAAGAACATGCTCATGGATTGGCGTTTCAAACAATATATTGTATAATACATAATAAATGTGTAATAAGACACATTCAAGTACGAGGTACAGAATATTGTACAAACTTCCAAGTAACATCATTGCATAAAACCCGCCAAACGTCCTAGGAACTACACACAACTCCTGGTAACCCCGTGCGAAAGGCAGCCGTACACCATAACCCCCATACAATCCGGATACAATCCCGAAACATCTACAAGTAACAGACTGGAAGCACCGCAAAACGAATTCTGACGGCCACTGCAGTGGACCTAAGCGAAAAGCATTCCGTGCGTATAGAGCTGTTATTTTATATTCCGTTGGAAGTGCGATGGCCAGCGATCCACGTTTCCCGAAGTCAGAGGCGAGCCGACCCCGGTTCTATCAAGAACACGGGTTCCTTTCATCCTCGAGACATTCGGATTCATCAACAGAAAAGAGAGATAAAAGTTGCAGGTAGCGAACATGTTAGTTATAAAACCCCCCAAACGTCCTAAGAACTAGATACAACAACTCCTGTTAACCCCGTGCGAATGGCAGCCGTACACCATAACCCCCATAGACTGGTAACACCGCAAAACGAATTCTGATGGTCACTGCAGTGGACCTAAGCGAAAAGCATTCCGTGCGTATAGAGCTGTTATTTTATATTCCGTTGGAAGTGCGGAGGGCAAGCGATCCAAGTTTCCCGAAGCCAGAGGCGAGCCGACTCCGGTTCTATGAAGAACACGGGTTCCCTTCATCCTCGAGACATTCGAATTCATCAACGGGAAAGAGAGACGTAGCGGCTGACAAGCTGCGGGGTCTACGTTCCGTCAAAAAGGGACACGACGGTGCGCCTGCGTTTCTAAAGATAGCACCCCCGGTATGAACCCTGGCAGAGGGGATGGGGGTGGCAGGGATTAAAGGGAGGGTGGGTGGAATACACGGGTAGAAAGGAGGGTCCAGAAATTCGCGATTGGCGGCGTGGCATTGCTCGGTTTTCGTCTGCGTTCGGCCCGGAAGGGGTGCGTGCGTGCGCGAAGGTGAAACGGCAGAAATCGATGGCTAGCAAATTGGTGGGCGTCGTGCAAAACCGAGACAACGCGCGCTCCCTGCGCCACGGTAATGGATTAACCGGCCCCTCTGACCGAACCCTCCCTCCCGCAGGACAAATTGCACGCAGCGAATAGGTGGCGCCCGTACCTGTCGACAAACGAAAATCCACCAGTTCCTGTCGCAACCGGGCATTAGGTGCCGCGCGCACGCCGAATTGCCGGTCGCATAATTACGGCCCTCGCGGCGGTACATCACGACAGGAAACGGGTAACCTCCGGACAGCCCACCGCATTCGTTTCAAAGGGTTCCGCGCACTTAGGAACGGTAAACGCCGGGTTGTTACCACTCCATTACCGCTCGGATAAATTGTTGTTATTAGACCGTGGAACCCCGTGAATCAATGGCAAGTGCTACCGAAAGAACTACGGCTATACGAGGATCTTAAAGTTGAATTATATCCATCAAATTGATTATATGCATCCAATTGATGATATGCATTCATGACAAAACTGCAGCAGGTGCAATTTGAAGCAGTGAAATGATTAGAAGACTTTAAGAGGATGAACATATGTATATTATTTAGTATGGTCTTGTCGTAAAGTAATTGCTCAAACTTCTCGAAAAAGTCCACACACAAGTCGTATGGTACAATATTAAAAAGAATATACTAGAATGTACTACAATATACTAGAATATACCAAAAAATATAAGAATATACTATAATATACTGGCACTTACCAAAACATACTAGAATATACTACAGCATACCAGAATAGACCAGAATAGACCAGAATACACCAGAATACACCAGAATACACCAGAATGTAACAGGATATAGCAGAACATACTAGAATATAGTATACGAAAAAATAGTAGAATATACTATAATATACCGTACTTACCAGAACATACTAGAATATACTGCAGCATACCAGAATAGACCAGAATACACCAGAATACACCAGAATGTAACAGGATATAGCAGAACATACTAGAATATACCAAAAAATACTGGAATATACTACAGCATACCAGAATAGACCAGAATACACCAGAATACACCAGAATGTAACAGAATATAGCAGAACATACTAGAATATAGTATACGAAAAAATACTAGAATATATTATAATATACCGGCACTTACCAGAACATACTAGAATATACTACAGCATACCAGAATAGACCAGAATACACCAGAATACACCAGAATGTAACGGAATATAGCAGAACATACTAGAATATAGTATACCAAAAAATACTAGGATATACTATAATATGCCGGCACGTACTTACCAGAACATACTGGAATAAACTAGAATATACCAGAATACACCAGAATGTAATCTTGTAGAATATACATAGAATATCCCAGAAGATACTAGCACATTTTATAATACAATGTACCAGAATATACTGAGAATTTTCAGAATATTAAGAATCGACACAGATCTACAAAATTTTTCATATTTTTCAAATTTTCTCAAATAGGCCCACGCATCAAAAAGTTGTAGACAACAATTTTAATGTTTTCTCTGCAATTCTGACCAAATTTCAATAATTTGTTTTCACGTTCTCAAAAAAATCGAAGTCGTACGTTTCGAACCTTACGTGTTCCCTTATAAAAATGACAAGATTGATTTTATTTAGACTTTGTGCAGGTCCTATTGTAATATGTGCTCCACTACAATCATTTCCTATGAAATTATCTTTATTGAATCAATAACCGTAAAATAAAAAATCTGGAACCGGTCATTTCGACCGGCGATGTTCAAAATTTAACCATTGAATTTTATTTTCGAATCGGGCACGAACTTGTGCAATCATCTGATATTTTTACCCAGGTCTGGTAATGCGATGGGTCGCAAGAACGTGCGGAAAAGTAGCTCGCTTGGACTATGGTGGCTCGCGAGGAGGTTGAGCGGGCTCGATGCTGAGCGAACATAATCGAATGGGACATGGCTAAACGGGTGCTATCTTGGGAGGAAGCCCGAGGTCGGGAAGCGGTGGGCGTCCTCGACGTTAAATGGGACATGTTTCCAATTATGCGTGAAATGAAGGCGGCGATACGTGCTTCTGCCTGCCAGCAGGCCGCGTGAATGTCCGTGCACAATATCGTTCGCGTAGGTGTGCTCGTGGGAAGCGCAAATCGCTCGCCGCTTGACTCTGCATGACCGTTGAAACGTGTTTAATCGGCTTTTAATTATGATACATAGCCGAGGCGATTTATACACCACCATATTGCAGCGAGATAGATCTAATATGAAGAATTATACTGGCACCAACAACAACAATGAATTGTCCGAGTGTGTTGGGAATTAATAGAAAGGCATCTATCGCTCGGGCGAAGAAGTAGCACTGCTTAGAGAACAATGACTGGAGACCGTAAGCTCCGACGAGATGTGCTTCGAATGAATCTTTGTTTATGGCTTAGTAGACTCATCTGTATACCGTGAAGTATTTCAAAAATATTTAGAATTTCCTGATTCATTCAACTGATAATAATAAGCAATATTAATAATAGTTTATTCTTTCCTAGACAATCTTAATTCAGTTGACGATAGTAATCATTCTTGGTTACTCAATTTCTGGCGGTTGAATTAACCCTTACACACTATAAACTACAGGGTGTGCCAAAAATGTGGTACAGCATTTTATCCATAAATGTCCCAAAAGTCTGGACTGTAAATGTCACATATCTATCCCCACTACTGCGGGGTATACCCTCTTGAGGGGCCATGAAACTCGAGTAGCTCGGTCGCCGAGAAGTGTAAACATAACTAATCTGAATTTCTGACTTCTTTATTTTTCATTATTTTTTTATGGGACTTCGAAAAACGTATTCGTGGCGTTTTTCTAATGCAAAATCATACCAAATATGATATAATTCCGATGATATTTACTTGTAATAGGCGATTAAAGTAAATATCATTTACGTGCTGGGGACTTATATCGATAAAACACTGTAATAGTTTATCCTTTCTTAGACAATCTTAATCAGTTGACGATAGTAACCATCATTCTTGGTTACTCAATTTCTGGCGATTGAATTAACCTTTACACACTGTGTAAATGTAAACTATAGGGTGTGCCAAAAATTTTTGGTGTGGGCATATATTGAAAATTTAAAAGATACTTAGATTTACTGCAGTTGTAGACCGAAAATCGTGAAAATCTGCAATTTTTACCATCTTTAAACGTTTGCAGCTCATTGCAAGATCGACCGATTTTGACGAAATTTTCAGAATACTTTTAATTGAGACAGATCTACAAAACGTATTTCTAAAATGTTCAATATAGGCCCACACATAAGAAAGTTGTAAAATGCAACTTTTAGTGTTTTTCCTACAATTCCGATCAATTGCAATTTTTGAAAAAATCTTTTTTCACATTCAAACTAATTGCTCTAGCTTCCCAAAAAAGTTCAAATCGTATAGTATAATATTTAAAAAGTTATCGTCTTTTTAAGAGTGTCCGAATACAGTATTTTATCCATAAATGTCCCAAAAGTCTGGCCCCTAAATGGACCATATCTATCCCCACTACTGCGGGGTATACCCCTTGAGGGGCCATGAAACTCGAGAGGCCTCGATCGCCGAGAAGTATGATATCATGCGGCTCGAGTATATCGGTGAGGTCACACTAATCCGAATTTCTAACTTCTTTATTTTTCATTATTTTTTTATGGGACTTCGGAAAACGTATTCGTGGCATTTTTCTAATGCAAAATCATACCAAATATGATATAATTCCGATGATATTTACTTGTAATAGGCGATTAAAGTAAATATCATTTACAAGTAAATATCATCGGAATTATATCATATTTGGTATGATTTTGCATTAGAAAAATGAAACGAATACGTTTTTCGAAGTCCCATAAAAAAATAATGAAAAATAAAGAAGTTAGAAATTCAGATTAGTTATGTTTACACTTCTCGGCGACCGAGCTTCTCGAGCTCGGCTGTCCTTATCTACGTTCGGCAAAAGTCAAAGAATACTATCCCTGGCGCATAAATGTCCCTCGGCAGACCCGTGCTGGGGACTTATATCGATAAAACACTGTACTTCCTTAAAATGGGTGATCCCGAGCTGACTTGAAGAAAGTTTTTCCTTCATGAGAATGTCCTCCGTGGTTTCGCTGAGGAGTAGCCGCAGTAATGAGCTCCTCATGTAAAACGTACATGTTCTACAGTGAAACGTACACCTGGAGTAATAGGTATACTTGACCTAGAAGGGAAGAGTCGAATTGATTAACTTTGTACGTACATGTCAGAGGCCGATGAAATACAGACGAAAGATGGGCGCTTTGTATGCAGTCGACCGCTCCCATCGGATCAGTGA
Organism: Lasioglossum marginatum; assembly: GCA_028455795.1. Lineage (NCBI taxonomy): Eukaryota > Metazoa > Arthropoda > Insecta > Hymenoptera > Halictidae > Lasioglossum > Lasioglossum marginatum. Next base: position 1,535,528 of record CM052241.1, read on the forward strand.
GAGGCAATAAATGTTTTTCCGCGACCGTAATTGTTCGTGACCGTACGGTTGGCCGCAGGTTATCGATACATACCACTGTCCTGTCGAGTGCACACGTGTGCCGTTCCATCCACACGTACGCTTTCCGCCTACGATGGCTAGATAGACGCCGCGCATGGAAACCGAGGAAGCTCGCCGTGGTTAACGCTCGAGGCGCATGGTAATCACGAACTCGATTGATTAGCCGACAAAGTCGAGCCGACAAATTAGAGGAATGCCATCTACGTTCCTGCTCGGCTCCCCCTTGTGACGCGTCGCATATACATACTCGCTTCATGGACGAAGCGGAAAGATTATTATCTGATTTGACGTGTGCGTATGGTGACGTCCGCGCCCACATAGGCATCTCTTGTATTTACCGGGAAACACGCCGCGCTTTCCCTTTGTTATTAAGGCGGTAGACTCGTTTCCAGGATTGCAAGGGTACGGGACTCGCGTTCTCATTTCTCGATAATACAAATAAATAATTCATATCTCCTAAACGCACAGGCTTTCTTAAAAAATTCTTTTTAAATATTGCATTGTCATCCGGTTCTGAGCTATGTTTAAAATTTCAAGTCTCTAGCTCATCGGGAAGTTAGTTTGAAATCAATTGCAAAATTTGTCTCCCAACGGACAGACAGACAGACAAGAAAGCGAGCTGATAAAAACGTGGTAATAAAAATAGATTTTTAAAAATACCACGTTTTTAAAACGGACTAGAAAGTATAAGATAATTTTTCCTGGCCCCATTCAGATTCCTAACCCCATACAGATGGTCCTGAAAATTTGTGGTTGTGAATTTTTAATAGCCACGAAAATACTTGCAAGATTTAAAACGGGAAAAATTATCTACTGCATGCGCCCCACGTTTTTCGTCTTAAATCTTACAAGTATTTTCATAGCTACGAAAAATTCACAATCAAAAGTATATGGGTTATGTATATATATGCAGGGTGGTCCGCTTAAATAAGGCCACCTAAATATCTCTTCAGGTTATCGTGTTGCAAAAAATATTTGTTATGTAATGTGCATGGTATCGATGGACCAAATATCTGGCAAGAATATTTTTTTCCGGAGGTCATTTTTTTCGGAGTTATCAAGGTCATCGATGTTTTTTGATACATAACTACATTTTTTTTGTATTGCATCGTGTAACTGATCGAAAAATACATTTAGATATGTATAATAACTTGACCTTGAAATGATCTTGAGATGAAGCACCTGACCTAAAAGATCAAGGTCATTTCAAGGTCATGTTATTATACATATCTGAATGTATTTTTCGACCATTTACACGATGCAATACAAAAAAAATTTAGTTATTTATCAAAAAACATTGATGACCTTGATAACTCCTGAAAAATGACCTTCGGACACAAATATTCTTGCCAGATATTTGGTCCATTGACACCATGCACATTACATAACAAATATTTTTTGCATCACAATAACCTGAAGATATATTTAGGTAGCCTTATTTTAACGTCTAATTCCATCATATAATATAAATATATGGGTATAATTACAACGGTGAATGGGGTTCGTTCCCAACGACACAAAAATGAAATCATATAATTGGCAGAGTGGTCTGAAATGGTGGTTCCACTTTTCTCGGGTTTATTAATAAATCACCGAGAAAGCGGAAGCGGCAGAGTCCCTGGCCGCTAATTCCCGATTTTACTTGAACGCGCACAGCTGGCCCGGCTAATTAATTTTTTCTGATCAGAAGCTATCAGAGTGGCACGAAGGAATGCGTACGCGACGAGGGTGTCGTCGGTAGACATCAAAGCGATCAGGACTCGCCATTCGGATTCAAGAAGCAGGCTGGAGGAAGTCGTCGAGAGGGTTGCGGAGATGGACTTCGGACAAGTTCGTCCTCTCCGACAGTGTTGTCCCGGTTATTTTCTTTTTAGTTTTTTCTATATGCTCCGTCGAAAATATTCTATGGCGTAACAGGCAAATGGTGGAAACGATTCGGCAGAAACGCCGTCGGGTTTACGACTGAATCCTACAAATAATCCCGCCGTTGCGTCGCTACGCTTCGATGGGCGCATAAATGCCGCGCTCGTTCGAGCATGAGTTACTTGTGTCTCGAATCGCCCGCGCCGATCTCCGTGTTTCATTGTTATCAAAAGGAAATCGAAGCTTGACTAGGAACCGAGACGACAAATCGCCGAGACCATTAGAGCGCAAACGTGTTAAAAGCTCTTCATTGTCGCGCACGACAGAAGAACTTGTACAACTCTGCGGCGACTAATAAGTTTCTAGTTGGTTTACGTCGCTCAATTCTATATCAACTGCATCGTTTCACTGCGATTAAAACTACTTATATTATTTACGTAATCGTCTGTTCAATGTAGGATATGTCCGGGAGAGTTCGAGCCAGCGTCGCCAGGTGAGGGGAATTGACTCGAATTGCGGGGAAAGAGTTACCCTCTCGCAGAGTTGGCCAATTTTATTTAAATAAAAATTTCGGGTAAAGCGGATTTAAAACCCGCTTGGAAAAAACCCACTTTATCCGAAATTTTTATTGTAAGGAAAAGCCGAGCCGTTGTAAGGAGAAGTCGTATTTATTTGTATTAAGAACGCACGGATAACCAATCGTTGATAGACGTGTTTGTCGCGGTTGCTCGTTTCGATCTGATCTTCTTTTCGCGATTCGTTGGCGATCGTAACTCTACTGTTAATTACGATTCTTTGTTATTACGAATTCAGTCATATATAGGGCTGCCTATTAACACGCACACATACAATACACACATACATCATCCGTACTTTAACCCTATATTATTTAAATAAAATTTTTGACCAACTTTGCCCTCTCTCTGCCAGTAACGGATCGGTCACGTGACATTGTGATAGAGGTTTTGCACTCCAAATTCACCCTCTTGCAATTTCATCCTTTTGCAAATCAGTTTCAACCTTTCACAAATAAAGTACTTTCAACTAAATTTTTATTTTAAAAAATCAAATCAAATGTACATTAATCGTTAAGAATTTCAGAATTCTATTTATTGCGGAGATTAGTACATGAAATACTTATTTAAAAGTAATTACCAATTTATTAACTTTGTAGTATATGAAAACTGTGTAGATATGTATATTCATTGTAGTCATTTTCTGATTGTATTGTATTTGTATTTCATATAATATGTGTATGTATTTCATATATATGTATAATAATTTCATATAATGTGAATATATGCATATCCATTGTAGCCATTTTCTGATTAATAAATTTTAAAAATTGAAGTACATATGTTTTTATGGAAACGTATTGAGTATTGAGTCTTATAAATATACATATAATTTAATCAGAATTAATTTTAAATATTTCTAATGAGTGAAATTGGTTTACAAAAGGTTCAATCTGATTTGCAAAAAGGTGAAATGGGTTTACAAAAAGATGTCGAGCGAACAGCTTCAAAAAAGGAAAAAGGGACAAAGATTTTGACGTAATAGTTCTTCATTGTTAGCTAATTGCACAGATATCAGAAAATTTATTATATTTTACAATACACACATACATCATCCGTACTTTAACCCTATACATTGGAATATACAGAAATTCAAATTTATATTTCGATAAAACGAAGAATCAAATGAAAAACTCAATTGTTACATCATATACCCTATTCGACGTGAAACAATTTTTGCTGGATACATTTTCTTCTAAAACAAATTCAAGTTAATTGACAAGATGGTGCAGTACGATATGACTCACCCTGTATGCCACGCTAAACTGATCACCGATACGCGTTCAAATTGCAATGTCTGTGAAATCGCAGCGCATCCACCGCAAGGATTAAGAAATGTTTAAGTCGTGATTTCGCCAGTTAATTGAGAGTTAAAATAGGAAAAAATTTTTCCACTGTCAATCACAATTTGTTTCGTTCATTTCGAAATTCCTGGATAATTCACCGGGTGGTCGATGGGCGAGCAATGGTCGGGATCGTATTAAGGGGACATTACACTTTCTCGGTCGAAAATTTGAACGATTCTTATGGGACTTATGAAAGTAATGAAAAAACATTTTTTGGGTTCGTAACTTTTTTGACATATATCTTGAGTCTTCAAACACAAGAAAAAATTTGTTTATAATTGTGTAAATGATTTTTTATAGGGGTCTTTTTGCAGCCTCATGGAAGTCATTTTAAAAATTTTGTTCTGCTGGCGTGCACCGTTGCGGCTCACAAATGTTTGAAAAGAAAGGAATTATTCTTAGAAAAAGTATGACTATGGCTCCGGTATAGACTATGAATATTTTGTTCGAGCAAAAATTCACAAAATGGTGGACCTCCGAAGTTGGTGGTCTCAAAGATAGCATTTTCTCCGTAAAGAAAACGTTAAAAATTGAGGAAAAAATCAACTTATTTATCTTATTTATCCTAGTCTATACTGGGGCTATTGTTGTGTAGAAGAACATATTAAAATTTCAGACCAATCGGTTAAATGGGATTTGAGTTATCATGCACGCCGATTACAAAATCGTTGTTTTGAGAAAATCGCGTTTAAAGATTTGACAAACGAATTTTTACATTTAAAATCTACTTAAGTTCAATCAGATATGCCTGCTATAATCGTCTATAACTTCGAAAGTATCTCGAATTTTCTTCTGAAATTTTCAGAGAATATTATTGAGATATGATACTTTCCAATGGGATACTTACTTCTGAAAAGTCGGTTTTCCCGAGCCGAGAAAGTGTAATGTCCCCTTAAGGCGAATTTTAAACGAGTACATTAGCGTGCCGTCAAAAGTCCCGCGAAATGATTACCGTTGATCGCGGTGGTCGATGGACGGCATCGCTCGTCCATCAACACAGCGCGTCGGGCAACGCTTGTCTCACCCTTGGCTCCTGTTCCCGGCTGCGCAACCTAAATTGACGTCTGCAGCCGCGGAAGCCGGCTTGTCGAGCAACGAACGAGAGTGACGAGAGTGACGAGCGTTGCGAATCCACCGCTTAACATTTCCATTGTGATCGCGAGCCGCAGGGCCGGGCGAAGACGGGGATAGCGAAAAATGTCATGTACGCTGCGTCGAGATTCGATTCGGGATCACTTCCGTTCGGGCGCAGTCTGCGCTCCACCGGGGTTTCTCTAATTGCTCACGAAATATTGATTCCCGACTGATCGCCGCGGTGCACGTAACACATCACTCGAAAAGTCTCCGTTCTAACTAAGAAAAACAAATGTAGAAATTCCACTTTATTCATCAACATACTCTCCTTCAAGAGTGATGCATTCATCCCAACGCTCCTCTAACTTTTCGACGCCCTTTATGTAAAACGATTTGTCTTTGCTCTGAAAATAAGCCTCAGTTTCGGCAATCACTTCTTCATTTGAGCCAAATTTCTTTCCCTGGAGCGTCTTTTTCATGTCTGCAAAAAGCCAGTAGTCGCTGGGGGCCAAATCTGGGGAGTACGGTGGGTGGGGAAGCAATTCAAAGCGTAATTCGTCCACTTTAACCATTGTTTTCATTCAGGGGCATTGTCCTGGTGAAACAGCACTTTTTTCTTTTGCGTGTGGGGCCGTTTTTTCTTGATTTCTGCACTCGATCCAATAAAAAATAAAAAAGAAAAATGCAAAAAATTCCATGCGCGTTCCAAAATACGGATGCCATAATCTTGCCAGCCGACTTTTGAGTTTTTGGTCGCTTTGGACGACTTTCACCGGCTGCTGTCCACTCAGCTGACGATTTTTTTGATACAGACGTGTAGTGGTGGATCCATGTTTCATTCATTGTCACATACCGACGCAAGAAATCCTTTTTATTTCGCTTGAACAGCTCCAAACAGCGCTCTGAATCGTCGACGCGTTGTTGTTTCTGGTCCGGTGTGAGCAAACGCGGCACCCACTTCGAAAGCAACTTGCGCATGCCCAAATTTTCATGTAAAATTGTGAAGACACTGCCTTCTGATATCTTCAAGGTGTCAGCTATCTCACGCAACTTCATTTTACGGTCTTTTAAAAATTTTTTTTTGGACATTTTTTATGTTTTCCGGAACAACTGCCGATTTTGGGCGACCAGAGCGTTCAGCATCATCGGTGCTTGTACGACCGCGTTTAAATTCAGCATACCAGTCAATAATAGTTGATTTCCCTGGTGCAGAGTCCCCATAATGCTTATCAAGCCACTGTTTGGCTCCAACAGTATTTTTCCCCATCAAAAAACAGTGTTTAATCAACACACGAAATTCCTTTCTATTCATTGTCTTGAAAATTACAAAACTGGGGTCACTAAAACGACTGTAACCTCTAAACTAACGGTCAGAACGCCATGAAATTTTGACACGTACTGTTTGAAGGTTAGTACTACCCGGAAATCACGTGGGTCTGTCAACAATGTTGCCATATATGTGTCAGACCGGGGACTTATTGAGTGATGTGTTATCTGCCTCGATTACCGCTAATTCGACCGCTTCCTCGAGTCTCGAATAGCTGCTTCGATTAGGGTACACTGGGGCTAAAAGTTCCCAGGGTAAGTTGTTCCGATCATTACTTAGAAAAGGGAGAAGAACGTACGATTCGTTTTGAGTGTTAGAGAAGTGGGTAAACACACTCTGTCGTCCATTTTTGTGGCGTCCGCGGTTTTGGTAATTATTTACAAAGTACCATCCTTCTCCGATTTTGATGAAATTTCAATATGTCATGCAGCTACACATTTTGAACAACTTTTTCCTTTTCCAATATAGGGGGGTCGCTTTTAGTTCTCGAGATATTTGCAAAAATCTATTGCTAGTACTGTATCGAATCTCGAAGAAGAGAAGCAATTTTCTTGATGAAAAGTACTATCTCTAAACTGTCTATCCTTAAGTATTCGGCCTAATTACAATTCCTGGTAAACTGCATTAATCTTTTCATTTTCGAGGTTGATGAACATTTAGGGAGCAATACAAATTTGTTAGAAATCAATATGAGAAAGTTGACTTTTTAGCTAAATGACACCAACTTCTTCGATCCGGACCACTGTGATACCGTGGACCTAGATATTACTATCACTAGTATAATCTCCGCAAGATTCGCCGATATCGGTGCACACCAAATTTACCCTTTTGCTACCAAAAGATGATCTCTCGCAGTTTTTCCGATTCACCATCGTACGCCTTTTGAAGCCGCGCACAATGGCCGCGCGATTCTCGAGGATTCCCCGATTCGTGTATAAGTGGAAGAGGGGTAGGTCGAGAGAGGGGTGCTATTGTTCCGGTGTAGCCTTAATGCGCGCCGTTGTAAACAGCGTTACAATGGAATAACTTCGTTAGCATAATCGCGTCACAGAGTCGCCTGGCGCCCCGGCCGCTCCCGCTCCACTGCACCCCTTTTGGATTTTACGGGTGGTTTCCCTTCGGACAGCCTCGTGGGCGGACCCGATCCGATCCGCTCCTGCGTTTAACCGTCGCTCAAGTATTATTCATTGTCGCGATTGAATCGTTTATCTCATTGCTGCTCTCATGACTGCCCGGGAGATCGTTGTCGGTGACGTTGTATACACAACCCCCAACAATCGTCTTTCCGACCATTCAAACGCTAGCTAAATCATGATCATCTATGGCCGAATACCGCCCCCCTTCATTACAAGCGGGCAAATTGTTCTTGTTGAGATTTTCAGAGATTATGAGAATGAAGTAATGCCAAGGATTCGTAGTACAGGATTATGACAACTTGATATAAAGAGTTTATTCAAAAGGGTGAGAGTACAGAAAAAACTTCTCGCTCAAGAGCTTCAGTCGAACTGCCTGATCCTAGAAAACGTGTTCAACGTCTACCCTCGACAAGACCGTTTGTTTCATTGATGGTCGACGGGCAGGAGAACTCAGGTATAAGGGACAGCGGCGCAGAGGGAAACTTGTTGTTAGATAAATCCTAAATACCTGATTTAACAGTTTTTCGGTTACGTCGTTCGTGAAGGTAACATTAATTAGTAGACAGCGGATCTTTATGCAAAACAAAAAGTTCTCTACCTGATTTGCAACGAACTGGAGTGAAATAGAAATTCATTTTCCTCCTTAATACGTTTAATAGATTGGAAATAATATAACAGTATTTTTCAATTCTTCTAATGTTTTTACTGTTTTAAATTACAGCTTCTCATTTTTCTCGTAAATGCGTAAAATCCGCTGTCTAATGATCTATACTCGATCGATAGAGAAGTAGATATTACAAATGTTCTTTTTGTATTGAAGTGTATTTATTGTATTGTATTGAATAAATGAGTGTATTAAAATGTAACGGAACGAGTTTAAGGGAAAATATTCTGGCAACGATACATAAAGCAAATAAAGATTGCCAGCAGCGTTGAAACACAATAAATACGAGAGGGGCGAAAGGGAAATACTTTGCGTCTGGTTACACCCTACCCAGGCGCCTCTTGATTCGTATTTAACTTTCAAATACATTTTATGCCCTTTGCATCTTAATGCTTTCATGGATTCGCTATTCCATTTTCGTTTTATCGAGGTGCGCATAATTTTGCGTTATCGGAGTGCACTCAAATCAATACTGTCATACGCAGTACATCGTTACGTATCGAAAAGAGCAGTTCACTTTTTAATTTATTCCTCAGTATTCCGCATTTTCTTAAAAGAAAATCGAATTTCGGAATTACAAAAAGGATAAGGAGGAAGAATGAACTATCATCCCTGTTTTGCTGATAACATGATTTATCATTAGACAGCGGATCTTTATGCATTCATGGCTTATAAAAATTTTCAAAAAACGCTGGAGTATTAAATTCAACAGAATTTGGTACGATTCTTATTTATTATGGATTTAGGAACACTATTGCCAATGAAAATAGAATTTTATTTGGTACCACTTTCTCAAAATTTGTTTAAAAATATTCAAGATCTTATGCATTTATGAAGAAATTGGTTGGGCGATATATAAAACAGTAAAAGATTTAAAAAATTCAGGAATGTTGTAGTTGCTTTTAATGTTTTAATGTAACAATGTCGTTAAGGGACGAAATCAATTTTTATGTTATTCCTGCTTGCCACAATCAATGCAAAACATTTTTATTTTGCATAAAGATCCGCGGTCTATTTATTATCATTCACAATTTTAATCCATAAGTGTGATGACATTTTAGCGAATATAATCCAAACACGGTAGCAATTTAATTAACGCACAGTATTTGAAACAGGATTAATATTCCAATGTGGCACATAAATCTACATTTTATCCCGAAAAATATAATCAATTTTCTGATATCTGTGCAATTAGCTAACAATCAAGAACTATTACGCCAAAATCTTTGTCCCTTTTTCCTTTTTTGAAGCTGTTCGCTCGACATCTTTTTGTAAACCCATTTCACCTTTTTGCAAATCAGATTGAACCTTTTGTAAACCAATTTCACTCATTAGAAATATTTAAAATTAATTCTGATTAAATTATATGTATATTTATAAGACTCAATACTCAATACGTTTCCATAAAAACATATGTACTTCAATTTTTAAAATTTATTAATCAGAAAATGGCTACAATGGATATGCATATATTCACATTATATGAAATTATTATACATATATATGAAATACATACACATATTATATGAAATACAAATACAATACAATCAGAAAATGACTACAATGAATATACATATCTACACAGTTTTCATATACTACAAAGTTAATAAATTGGTAATTACTTTTAAATAAGTATTTCATGTACTAATCTCCGCAATAAATAGAATTCTGAAATTCTTAACGATTAATGTACATTTGATTTGATTTTTTAAAATAAAAATTTAGTTGAAAGTACTTTATTTGTGAAAGGTTGAAACTGATTTGCAAAAGGATGAAATTGCAAGAGGGTGAATTTGGAGTGCAAAACCTCTATCACAATGTCACGTGACCGATCCGTTACTGGCAGAGAGAGGGCAAAGTTGGTCAAAAATTTTATTTAAATAATATAGGGTTAAAGTACGGATGATGTATGTGTGTATTGTATGTGTGCGTGTTAATAGGCAGCCCTATATATGACTGAATTCGTAATAACAAAGAATCGTAATTAACAGTAGAGTTACGATCGCCAACGAATCGCGAAAAGAAGATCAGATCGAAACGAGCAACCGCGACAAACACGTCTATCAACGATTGGTTATCCGTGCGTTCTTAATACAAATAAATACGACTTCTCCTTACAACGGCTCGGCTTTTCCTTACAATAAAAATTTCGGATAAAGTGGGTTTTTTCCAAGCGGGTTTTAAATCCGCTTTACCCGAAATTTTTATTTAAATAAAATTGGCCAACTCTGCGAGAGGGTAACTCTTTCCCCGCAATTCGAGTCAATTCCCCTCACCTGGCGACGCTGGCTCGAACTCTCCCGGACATATCCTACATTGAACAGACGATTACGTAAATAATATAAGTAGTTTTAATCGCAGTGAAACGATGCAGTTGATATAGAATTGAGCGACGTAAACCAACTAGAAACTTATTAGTCGCCGCAGAGTTGTACAAGTTCTTCTGTCGTGCGCGACAATGAAGAGCTTTTAACACGTTTGCGCTCTAATGGTCTCGGCGATTTGTCGTCTCGGTTCCTAGTCAAGCTTCGATTTCCTTTTGATAACAATGAAACACGGAGATCGGCGCGGGCGATTCGAGACACAAGTAACTCATGCTCGAACGAGCGCGGCATTTATGCGCCCATCGAAGCGTAGCGACGCAACGGCGGGATTATTTGTAGGATTCAGTCGTAAACCCGACGGCGTTTCTGCCGAATCGTTTCCACCATTTGCCCGTTACGCCATAGAATATTTTCGACGGAGCATATAGAAAAAACTAAAAAGAAAATAACCGGGACAACACTGTCGGAGAGGACGAACTTGTCCGAAGTCCATCTCCGCAACCCTCTCGACGACTTCCTCCAGCCTGCTTCTTGAATCCGAATGGCGAGTCCTGATCGCTTTGATGTCTACCGACGACACCCTCGTCGCGTACGCATTCCTTCGTGCCACTCTGATAGCTTCTGATCAGAAAAAATTAATTAGCCGGGCCAGCTGTGCGCGTTCAAGTAAAATCGGGAATTAGCGGCCAGGGACTCTGCCGCTTCCGCTTTCTCGGTGATTTATTAATAAACCCGAGAAAAGTGGAACCACCATTTCAGACCACTCTGCCAATTATATGATTTCATTTTTGTGTCGTTGGGAACGAACCCCATTCACCGTTGTAATTATACCCATATATTTATATTATATGATGGAATTAGACGTTAAAATAAGGCTACCTAAATATATCTTCAGGTTATTGTGATGCAAAAAATATTTGTTATGTAATGTGCATGGTGTCAATGGACCAAATATCTGGCAAGAATATTTGTGTCCGAAGGTCATTTTTCAGGAGTTATCAAGGTCATCAATGTTTTTTGATAAATAACTAAATTTTTTTTGTATTGCATCGTGTAAATGGTCGAAAAATACATTCAGATATGTATAATAACATGACCTTGAAATGACCTTGATCTTTTAGGTCAGGTGCTTCATCTCAAGATCATTTCAAGGTCAAGTTATTATACATATCTAAATGTATTTTTCGATCAGTTACACGATGCAATACAAAAAAAATGTAGTTATGTATCAAAAAACATCGATGACCTTGATAACTCCGAAAAAAATGACCTCCGGAAAAAAATATTCTTGCCAGATATTTGGTCCATCGATACCATGCACATTACATAACAAATATTTTTTGCAACACGATAACCTGAAGAGATATTTAGGTGGCCTTATTTAAGCGGACCACCCTGCATATATATACATAACCCATATACTTTTGATTGTGAATTTTTCGTAGCTATGAAAATACTTGTAAGATTTAAGACGAAAAACGTGGGGCGCATGCAGTAGATAATTTTTCCCGTTTTAAATCTTGCAAGTATTTTCGTGGCTATTAAAAATTCACAACCACAAATTTTCAGGACCATCTGTATGGGGTTAGGAATCTGAATGGGGCCAGGAAAAATTATCTTATACTTTCTAGTCCGTTTTAAAAACGTGGTATTTTTAAAAATCTATTTTTATTACCACGTTTTTATCAGCTCGCTTTCTTGTCTGTCTGTCTGTCCGTTGGGAGACAAATTTTGCAATTGATTTCAAACTAACTTCCCGATGAGCTAGAGACTTGAAATTTTAAACATAGCTCAGAACCGGATGACAATGCAATATTTAAAAAGAATTTTTTAAGAAAGCCTGTGCGTTTAGGAGATATGAATTATTTATTTGTATTATCGAGAAATGAGAACGCGAGTCCCGTACCCTTGCAATCCTGGAAACGAGTCTACCGCCTTAATAACAAAGGGAAAGCGCGGCGTGTTTCCCGGTAAATACAAGAGATGCCTATGTGGGCGCGGACGTCACCATACGCACACGTCAAATCAGATAATAATCTTTCCGCTTCGTCCATGAAGCGAGTATGTATATGCGACGCGTCACAAGGGGGAGCCGAGCAGGAACGTAGATGGCATTCCTCTAATTTGTCGGCTCGACTTTGTCGGCTAATCAATCGAGTTCGTGATTACCATGCGCCTCGAGCGTTAACCACGGCGAGCTTCCTCGGTTTCCATGCGCGGCGTCTATCTAGCCATCGTAGGCGGAAAGCGTACGTGTGGATGGAACGGCACACGTGTGCACTCGACAGGACAGTGGTATGTATCGATAACCTGCGGCCAACCGTACGGTCACGAACAATTACGGTCGCGGAAAAACATTTATTGCCTCTCACTGATCCGATGGGAGCGGTCGACTGCATACAAAGCGCCCATCTTTCGTCTGTATTTCATCGGCCTCTGACATGTACGTACAAAGTTAATCAATTCGACTCTTCCCTTCTAGGTCAAGTATACCTATTACTCCAGGTGTACGTTTCACTGTAGAACATGTACGTTTTACATGAGGAGCTCATTACTGCGGCTACTCCTCAGCGAAACCACGGAGGACATTCTCATGAAGGAAAAACTTTCTTCAAGTCAGCTCGGGATCACCCATTTTAAGGAAGTACAGTGTTTTATCGATATAAGTCCCCAGCACGGGTCTGCCGAGGGACATTTATGCGCCAGGGATAGTATTCTTTGACTTTTGCCGAACGTAGAGAAGGACAGCCGAGCTCGAGAAGCTCGGTCGCCGAGAAGTGTAAACATAACTAATCTGAATTTCTAACTTCTTTATTTTTCATTATTTTTTTATGGGACTTCGAAAAACGTATTCGTTTCATTTTTCTAATGCAAAATCATACCAAATATGATATAATTCCGATGATATTTACTTGTAAATGATATTTACTTTAATCGCTTATTAGAAGTAAATATCATCGGAATTATATCATATTTGGTATGATTTTGCATTAGAAAAATGCCACGAATACGTTTTTCGAAGTCCCATAAAAAAAATAATGAAAAATAAAGAAGTTAGAAATTCAGATTAGTTATGTTTACACTTCTCGGCGATGTGTGATATGTTTACACTAATAGGCGATTAAAGTAAATATCATTTACAAGTAAATATCATCGGAATTATATCATATTTGGTATGATTTTGCATTAGAAAAATGCCACGAATACGTTTTTCGAAGTCCCATAAAAAAATAATGAAAAATAAAGAAGTTAGAAATTCGGATTAGTGCGATCTCACCGATATACTCGAGCCGCATGATATCATACTTCTCGGCGACCGAGGCCTCTCGAGGGGGTATACCTCGCAGTAGTGGGGATAGATATGGGACATTTACAGGCCAGACTTTTGGGACATTTATGGATAAAATACTGTATTACAATTAACATGTAGGATAAGATACGTCAGTTAAGAAATAACTCAATAACACAACAAGAAAAGTATAATGTTTTAAACCCAACGTCAAATACAATCAAACAAGCGCGCTGAATTAATGAAATCTCCGTCTGAAAAATACGTCTTTTTTATTCAACCGTCACATTCCAAATCGCAATTGATAAACAAATCAATAAATAACAGTAACGACGTTGCGTCGTCACTGTTGCTAATATCAAATATTCAGGGGAGTTCGCAACGGCATCACCACCCTACAATATGAACCCTGGTACGTCCCTTAGAACTGTCTCAGATGATCCAACCGATGTTTGAATTGAAATTTTGACCATATATCTGACACTGCAACAGAAAATCAGAGATTTGACAGTATCCGAACAGAAAATCGATTTTCGTCCGAGGAGCGACGAGGGCTAAGAACCATTTCAACCCCTCGTCATTCAAGCGGTTGTCTTTTAACACTATGCGTTATGGTAATAGTTAACATATATTGGTGATAAGTGAATTCCGAGAGATTAAATGACGACACGGTTCGTACATTTTCCGTTTAAGTGGCTGAGAGCCACTGCGGTACGCGGCTAAGCTGACGGAAACGGTAAATGGTTCGCATCCAACCCCCTCGACGAGACGCTAATTCATATTCATAGGTGTAGCGTTTAGCATTGTGCCGCTGGATTCTCCGGAGAGTTTGCTCGGCGAAGAACGTGGAGAAGGAGAAACACCAAGTTACATTAACTTGTCGCACCGACCACGCACACAGATTTGCCGATCGCGCGTCGCGTTGTTTCCCTCGGCATTTCGGCCTTCACAGAAGTATAGGGTGTTCTAGAAACACTGAACCGATTGAAATGCGAGTGATCTCCCCACCAAAACGAATTGAAAAATCCTTCGATACTTTCCAATCTGATTATTCAATTCGGGAATGGATTCCGCCGAACAATTCTTCCACAGCCTTTTAAAATATTAGATGGAACAGGAATACGTAATTTCAAATGTGTGAAATATATTTGCTAATTGAACAATTTTTGAGTAATAACTATGTGTGTTAATTCAGATTATTAACAGTAATAATTCATAACAACATTGTTCGACGTACATTGCTACTGCAGCAAGGCTGAAGAAACACTATAGCCATCTAGCGTCACTATCCAGGAATTAGGATTGCTCTTTTAGAGATATCAACTTATATTCAAAATAGTTTTTCAGCAGTAATTAATTACTTTTGCTTGTAAATATATATCTAACTATTGATATATCATATTAAAATTGATATTTCACGTTAAAATATACGTATGTATATAAAAATGCATCATTATGTATATATTATTTTGAAATATTTATATTATATTTATTTTGAAATATTTTATAGATAAATGTATTCTTATTGTTAATACCACAGATTTAAGATTAGATATAGCATGCAATGCATTTTTCTGTCTGCGGTTCTGAATTACCGACTCTATCGAAATGGAACATGGTCAGTTAGTGAACTACATGACGTTGCGACGCAAAAGCGCCGTCGATATACTGTTAAAGATTACTGCTAATACAATGGTCACCACGCATGGACATAGGAATAAGGGCTGTGTTTCTCAGAATTCGATGAAATTTTGAAAATAGGATCTTTTTTGACTAAAATGACGATTGCCAGAAGGATTTCTCCCGACTCGAAAAAAATTTTTTTATCATTTCAAATTTTGCGAAATTAGCGGGGCGGCCAAGTACTTGGCCGTGCTTGACTGAGGCTAGAATCGTCGCGCATGCGCGAAAAAAAGCGCCCCATATCTCATCACTGCCCTGAGGCAGTTATATTGGCAGGAATCTACCGAAATAATCTGTTCCGGACTAAAATACTCCAGGACGTGTCCTACGCATATCAGTGGTCCTATGAGTTTCAAAATATACACGAATATACTGTTATACATTCATTTTTCAGAATCAAATCATTCCAATTTTTTTAAATTCTGCGGGGTGCTCAAATCGCCGCGCATGCGCGTGAAATTTTGCACAATATCTCAGCACTGTGCACGAGTCTCTAGCGGCGCTGAGCGGCGCCCAGAGAAGATATATAAAAATATAAATATCGCAAAACGTCAACATTACAGAGGTGAAGAGGTGATTTGCCGTCGGAAGTCGGAACATCTCCGTAATACACCGTAGGCGCACACCTGAAAATGGACGGGCACGATATATTCGAAATTCTCGTGAAATTATCAATAGAACAAGTTTTGAAAAATAAAATAAAGCAGGAATACGAATTAATGTCTTATTTATGGAATGATGGATTCACAAGGTAGACAAACAGTATATATTATTGTGTAAACAAATAATCCACAGATTTTTGTTACAGCATTACAAATATATAATATTAAATCATTTTTCTTGCAGGGAACATTTTTCGAACTGGATGAAACACTGTCACAATACAAAAGAATCGAAGTCTATAACAAAAGCTCAAGTGTTGAAAAACACAGGAAATAAACAATTTCAAGCCAAAAACTATTCAGAGAGTATACAGTTTTATACAGAATGTGCTATGTATGCTCCAGAACATAGTCCTGAATGTTCAGTGGCTATTGCAAATAGATCTGCTTCTTTATTTTTTTTAAATAGATACAATGTAAGTAAACATGTAAAATATGTGGTAAATATTTCATAGATATGTATTTAATGCTTTCCATTGCATTAATGTATTTTCATATATAACGCATTAACAACAACAAGGACTGTATAAAAGACATTGAATTAGCAATGAAGCTAAATTATCCTAAGGAATTGCATTACAAATTACATTTGCGTATGGTGCAATGTTACTCGAAATTAGGTAATCCGGATTTAGCAAAACAAATGATTTCCAAAATACGTGAATCGATCGATGATCCCAACTATATTGCACCTTCTATGAAAGGTAAACAGTATGTGTTGATAAGTATTGATATGACACTTCTAAGCTCAAAAGAATAATTTTAATATAGAGATTAAGTTCTAAATGAATTATGCTTCTAATACATCCACATTTTAATATCAACTTTCAGATGATATCGAAAAACGAATTTCTGGAATAACATTTAATGGATCATGTACACCAGACAAGTCGAAAAATATTGACGATTCGTTAGACTTGAGGTCTATACTAACGTTTGACGAAAATCCTAATTTTCCACACGCATCGTCGAGCGTTGATAGAAAATTCAATGAAGAACTGGGGAGACATGTAATAGCAAATAGGTTGATAAGAAAGGGTGAAGTCCTGTTTTTAGAAAAACCAGTAAGCTTTGTATTAGAGAATGATGATGCAGTGGATCATATTTGTCAACACTGTTGTCGGAACACAGACATTCCTGTACCGTAAGTAATATATGTAGTAAAGTAGTTATAAAGCAAATACTTTATGAAAATATTGTGAAAATCCTGAATTGTATTGATTTAGATGCTCAAAGTGTTTGAATACTTTTTATTGCGGCACAAATTGTTTGAACGAAGCATGGTCTTCGTACCATTGTTGGGAATGTTCTGGAAATCAAATGGGTATATGGAAAGAAAATTGTCCTGTACAATTAGCACTGAAAATTCTACTAATATGTGCAACAACAACGGATACAATCAAATTCAATGAAATGCAAAATTTGATAACTAATTTTGATAAAGAAACCATAAAACAGTTGATATTACACGGTAATGTAAGTAACACAACAGTATTGTGAAAACAAGATTTTTTGTTTAACTTATACAAGTAAATCTTAAATCTTACAGATGGCTATCATGGTTACCACGTATTTATCGGAACACACTGATTTCTTTCAAAAAATCGATCTCAATGATGATTTTGCAAGGAAGTTTGTTGATAACAGTTTTAATGACAACTTTCATACTATAACAAATGATAACAAACATCTTTACGTAAGCACTTTACTTCTGCGATATATGATACAACTTACTTTCAATAGTAGTTCAATTTTTAAGGACAGTTACAGTTTTGAGAACATACAATTGAACATAGATCATTTGTCTATCGGTCTCGAAATTACAAGAGACATTCTAGCTAGAGGAATTTATCCGTCTGCCAGTATGATGAATCATTCTTGTGATTCCAACATAGTTACCAAGTAATTATTTTGTTTTTTGAGACACTCGAATTACATTAGTTAATAATATTATATTTTAGTTATATGGATCAATACCAGATCGTTAGAGCATCGAGGGATATTGCCGCAAATGAAGAAATTTTGATTTGTTATGGTACAGTAAGAGTTTTCAACGCGTTAAACATGTATATTTGTTTACGTTTCATCGCTTACTTAGTATTGTTATCCATAGGTCCCCATTACAGGTATACATCAATAGAAGTAAGACAGGAAGAACTGTCAAGTTTGTACCGTTTTACCTGTAAATGTAAACCTTGCACTCAGCCAAATCTGAAATATTTCTTGGTAAATATACAAACAGTTCATCCTTTCTCAAATAATTTAACAGTTAAATTACAATCATTTGATCACTGCAGGAAAGGTTCACTGCCATGAACTGTTCGAAATGTAATGGCGCGCTGTGCAACATCAAGAATTCTTTATTTTGTTTAGACTGCTTCGACAAGCCTAAACATTTTCAACAAGATCAAATAAAACAAGCTGAAAAACTCTTCAACGAAGCTAACAGTAACATTGTTCAAGAAAATGTCAAAGTAGCTCTTGAGAAATTAGAAGAATGTCTAAATATTAGGAAAAGAATGTTATATAAATCTAATGAAGATATTGTCTGTACATTACATTTTATGTCAAAATTATATATGACAGAGGGTATTGTATAAATCAATTATTTGTATGAAATGTACATTAACTTTGTTATAAATTAAATGAGATTATTTTTCAGGTAAATTGGCAGATGCTAAAGAATGCGGGGAAAGTATAATTGCTGCAGTTATTGAAAGATTTGGGCCTTCTAGTATCGAGCTCATGAATGCACTGTATAAACTCGCAAATGTATGTATTGTCTATCTTAAAGAGACGTCGGATACTACTACAAGCTCGTACAAGTAAGTTCGTTATGTTGCATGCATGAAAAGTTTAAAATTTATGACAAATGATATATGTAAATGTTTACTATTTATTTTCATATTACAGAGCTGTATTGACAACAACATACGAATATTTGGAACAAATAGAGGAGTTGGTAGATCTTAATTTTGGATCATGGAGTGAGGTCTACAAAGTGTACAAACGAAAAAAAGTCGCGGTAGACAATTTTACTTCCATCAGTTAAGGCCTCATTAAGTATTACAAATTAATTCGAGGGCCGCAATATAAAAAAGCAGTTGTTTTCTTTCAAGTTTGTTTCTTTCATTTCATTTTTGTTTCAAAGAAACTTGGCAATGTTTTTCGGTAATAAAATTTTCAAAATTTGGTTGAATTTGTTGAACTGTAATTATTTTTGAAATTGATTGTACACGCTGGTCTGTTCATCTTGACCTTACCGCAGTTTCATTATTTTTTAACTGAAAAATATTGGTTAAATATAAATATAAAATATTGAAAATATTGGTTCGCACATGCTACCACTGCTACCGAACTAATTGCACATAACATATCGGGAAATCGGTCGCCAGATAAATAATCGGTCGCGAGAAAGCCTGACGTTCTCACGGGCATTATACTCGTCAAAATCGACTATACGAATAATATAGCAATAAAAAAGACAGTTGCTAATTCACTCACTGCTTGTTGGGGAAGAGAAGCAGCGTTAGAGTCCTGAAATCAAACAAAGAAACAAGAAGATATTAAAATAGTGTCGTACAATTCCATTGGCATATAAAAAGATTTTAATTTAAATGCCATTTAAATAATTTTCGAAATAAAAAGCGTAGGCTGTACAATTTTTCATTAATACTTTGAAAGAAAATGTTCAATAACGAAGTCTTGGTACTTGTACATTCTCTCCCATTTTGAAGGAAGCACGACAGGTTGCTCTCGATCTCAGCTATCGATGTCGTCTTTGGTCATCAAGGTAGGCAGCATTAGACGTCCAGATAAACAGACTCAAAATATTTTATACCCTCAGGGCTCTGTAACAGAAAGAATAAATTCACTTAATTTCAATCGGTCGACCGTCGAAGACTAAACCCGAGTTAACAGGAAATAAATAATTAAAGTTAAATATTTATCAAATGTACATTAACGGTTTGAAAACAAAAAATTTTAATTGGAAACATTATTAGTACTCACGCTCGCGTTCTGCTTGAAAAAAGTGCACCATAACGCTACGTCACGCTTTCGATTATCGAAAGCATCGAGTAGTATCGATCTCGGCTATCATGTTCTTTCGATGGATTCTTCTCTCGCGGAATCTGTAACAAGAAGAACAAATTCATTAATATCAATTGACAAACAGTCAGAAACTAAATCAGAATTAATAATAAATAAACTAAAAAATAAAATCAAAATTAATTTGAACGGAAATTAAAGAAACTTGATCTCTATCGCACGACACGAGTTCAAATGCAATTGATTGTCACGATACAAGAGTAAATTATCGCGAGAACGTAACACGATTCGAGAATAAATTTAAATCGATAAAAAATAAATAACTAGCTTGAATACATAATTAATTTTTAAAAAATTAATGATCTTGATTTCCATCGAATGATGAAGATGGAAACGGTGCACACCATGTAACGGTCCCTACTTTGCGTCGTATATATATACGAGCATATATATCAGTGCTCTAGAGACCAATGCTTCGATTGAAACCAACTTTTTATGCGCACGCGCGAGAAAACAGTAACGTATCTACTATGGGGTAGCAGAGCGGCCAGAGCCCTGTGGCGGCTGTGGCCCTGTAGCCAGTGTGACAGTTATATTGGCGGGAGTTTACCGGTGTTATTGGCGGGACGAGTGGACCACAACAAGAGACTGAGTGAGAGTGAGAGACGTGACGCGCGGAACGAGAGGTAAGTTATTGTTAATATTTAATTATATTGTATTATACATACATTTACCGTAACATATATACTAATTATTTTTTAACATCCTGCGGGGTGCTCAAGGAACCCCATTTTACCGAGAAGCTTACGTTACTGAGGCTGAAATCGTCGCGCATGCGCGAAAAAAGTTGGTTTCAATCGAAGCACTGCTAGAGACACTTATTTCGTCTGGTTATTTGTACATACATTGTTTCCATTTTATTTTCGTTAAAAATTAGTGTTCTTGAATGTTGGTGAGTAATAGAAAGTTGCAAAACAAAATATCAAGGAATTGGATAACAATTCTAGAAACGCTTGAAATTAATAATAGACGTCAGCGATTTTCAACCGGTATGTCAAAAAAACATGTCGTAAACAAACTATTTTATGACATGTATATTGTAAACAAAACAATTCCAAAGTTAAATTCTGAAGAATACAAAAATTCTTTTAGAGACTATCACAAAGATCGATGTTTCTGTAAAGTACACATGACATAGAGAATAAAAATTTAGTTTGTATTATATTATTAATTTTAATAGGAAAGTGTATCAAAAAGTTTGAAAGCCGCTGACAAAGAGAAAATTCGTTAGTAATTTATATTATTGTTCCAAATGAAAACTTCAATAATCACTAACAAATATTTGTTTCTTTAAATTCTTTAGATAAAGCGGTAAATGTCACAATGACGGACATTGTATATAAATTTATGAAAGTGCAGAACAGGCCTTATAGTATCAACGACATAGTGTGTAATCTACACAATGAATATGGCAAAACGTCTGTGCAAAAAGCTGTAGACAAATTAGTGACCGAAGGAAAAGTATTTGAAAAAGTAAGATAATCATTTGCAAATACATATCATTTGAAAACGAATCAATAGAGATAAGTTGATAGTGGAAAATGAACGTTGTTTCATGTTTCAGTGATTTGATTTAGAACATTTCGAGATGCATATATTATAGAATAGAGCTGTTGCTTTCCATCGAAGATTTTGAAGCTTCGAATTTCGGAGCTGGAAGGAGATGGAATATGTATAAAAATGTTATAAAAATAAATGATACAATTTCATACTATCAACTTATTTTTTAGTATTATGAAATATTTTGTAGATGGAAGAGAATATAAATTACCAATTTTTGCGTCAGGTCTATGGGAAACAAAAGGTTTATTGTCTAGTTCAGGATTCAAATTTAGACGTGCACGAATTGATGAGAATAGATAAAGAATTGCAGGCACACGCCAATGAAGTTGAAAACAAATATCAGCAATTGGAGAAAGAAATTCAAGTTCAAGAAGCCTTGTTGGTATCTATAAAATCTAGTATCACAATTGAGGAAGCTAGAAAAACGAAAGATGAGTTGAAGAAAAATGTTATGGTACTCACAAACAAAATAGATGAACTGATGGGTGCGAGCGGCACTGAAGATTTGACTGAATCTAGAAGAAAAGCAGAGAAAGCATTGAACGAGTATTCGCGCGAATACACTAAGCGAAAACGTTTATGCACCGAAATTATAGATTGCATATTGGAAAACTATCCTGGTAGTAAAACTGAATTATACGAGGAGATAGGTATAGAACCAAAAATTCTTTAGCGAAACTCTCTACATTTAATATATTTTTAATATAAATTTATATTTTTATATTTGAAGTAAGCGCTTATGTAAGTTAACAATTAATGTTCTCTTTACACATCAGAATACTTTTTAATAAATAGTTGTATCTCTTGACATACTATGATTAAAGTTGTAAAATAATTTTAGTGTAGTTCACAAAAGTATTTATTAATAAATATATATTTTTTATATTATTACATTATAGAAGATCAGTTTATAAAAGTTTCTACAGAATATACGAGGAACAGAAATTACAAAAGGCGCTGTGAAGTATACGTTGAATTGCTATTGTATCTTCTCATTTCTCATGCCAATCTTTTATTAATATATTTACATATATTCTTTTATTATTAATTTCATACAGAAGACAAATGATGCCTATTATAGTAAACCACATTTTTCTCTATGCTGCTTAAAGGATCATTCGAATGTATCGGTGATAAACGATTGGAAATAGAACAAATTTTTAGTCAATCCTTTCGTATCATTTAATTTCCATTTAAAAATCACCGACTTCAACATTTAACTGCAATAGGGTATACATTAATTCAAGTTGACTAAGCAAACTGTAAGCATGTTATTTCTCCATTTTTGCTGTAGAACTTCTTTCGTCTTTGACTTCTGTTCCTTTCAGTACACATTGGCCGTCAAGGCATATCTATGAAAAGAGTTGAAGAAGAGTTTTTATCTATATATCTATATATATAAAAATGGATGTTTGTATATATATATATATATGATCGATAAACTTCAAAACTGTTTGACCGATCAACATAAAACTTGGCACATATATGTATTTT